>CANXYI010633940.1:0-15259 GCA_948208565.1 Hura crepitans
TTTAGGCAAAGATTAAAGCCAATCTGAAGTCATTCGGATTGTTAAAAAAGGTAATTAAGATTTTATGGCAGTGTCTTATAAATAGTGAGCAGGCAAAGTTGAACAATAAAATAAATTAAAAGTTGCTCAAAATAATCCAAAAATATTACAACCTAATACTCAAATATTTCAAATAGTCCAACTGAATTTTTTGAGTTCAGGAATTATTTTTACCCAATTTTTGGGATAGAAAATATGTTAATTTTTTAGGTTATTGTCGGAATTTGGGCACAAAATTTTGAGAGGATTTAGGGCTTGAATATGGAATTTTAGGGATAGGAATAAAGGAAAACTGACTTTTCTATCAGTTAAAATAATTTTTGAAGCAAAGAAAAGTTAATTATTCAAAAAGTATAAAAAGGGATTTTTTCTCTCCTCCCCACATACACAAAAAACACCTATCCTCCTCATTCCCTTAAAAATTTGACCACCATCTCTCTTTCCTCTCTCTCAATTTCTCTCCCCTTAAAGGGTCTCACCATATGAGTTTACACCCAAAACAAAGAGCATTCTGAGGCAAGTCTATGGACACTAAAATTATCTAGAACGACGGAGTATTTTGAGAGAAAAATTGAAAAGAAAACTGAGGTGAATAGTAACTTTCTCTCTCTCAGGATTTTTTATTCGCAAATTTTATTTTTCATGGGTTCTTAGGATGTTGTAGAGCATGTATCAAGGCTCAAAATATTTTTCAACTTTTAGATTACTTTATATTATTTATTGAAGTTCGTACCCTTTTGTATTTTTAGGTGAAATGACAACCTAAGCCTCCCAAGGCAAGGAGAAGGCATGAGCCAACTTTGGGAGTCCTATATGACCTTAATTGGTATGTGTAATCACTTTGATTTGGCTTAATTAATCCATTTAGGCATTATGTAATTTATGTCATAATTGAAATAAATGGTAATAAATTCTTAAAAATTTAAATAAATGCTATAAAAATTATTTGTGACTTATGACATGATATTGCATGATATATGATAATTTGGGTGACTATATGTGACGAAATTTCAAGTACGTTGACACTATGCTTATAAGTGCATTTTGTGATATAAATGTAAAAAATGCCATATGGTATGCGTATGCCTAGAAATGTGTGCATATGATTATTTGATGATTTGAAACATGTATAATGGATGTTATGGGTGCTAGAATGCCATGAATTGGCTTGATATACATATGTGCAGCATTATCCCTATTTGAATCATTAAATGTGCTAATGTGCATGCAGATGTTCTTGTCATTATGGAAATGTCTGGTATGTAGGAATGCAATATGATAATATGCTTAAATTGGATTTTTGACATATAATGGATATTTATGCAAGATACATGCATGATAGGATAAATTGAAGGTAAATATGGAAAATGCCATGAAATGGACATTTGTATCGATATTTGTGTCTTCATGTGACATATTGAGATGTTGAGTATCGCGATGCCATTACACCTTAGAAAATAGATCCTACGAGTGTAATAGACATCAATAGGCCTAAGTTGGCCAATTATACATGTGTAGGCCATACAATGGTGCATTGAGGCCAATGATGATTTTTATTTTAATATAATAAAATTGAAATGTGAAATTGGGTAAATTGACATATAATGACATGTTTAATGATACTTATATAGTTAGACAACCAAGTGTGGATAGGTTGATCGATCAACTAGGATTGTAGTGGCTACTAGCATAACTTTAGGTATGGGACCTTCGGGTTATTGATTTATGTGTTGATAGGCATAAAAGCCCTCAGGCCTAAGATTTACTTGATTATATACATGTGAGCCTTTAGGACTAAGTTTACTTACTTATATGGTATGAGAGCCTTCAAGCCTAAGTTTACTTACCTATGTGGTATAAGAGTCTTTGGGCCTAAGTTTACTTACCTATGTGGTATGAGAGCCTTCAAGCCTAAGTTACACATCTATGGGTATAAAGAGCCTTCGGGCCTAAGTTACACATCTTTTGATATGGAGAGCCTTCAAGCTTAAGTAAGTCCATTATCCAGTCTTATTTAGTTGTCTTCTGGATATGGGCATCGATTAAATGATTAAAATTGCTTAAAATTGCATGAATTGAGTTTGTATGTTAAATGGCACTAATATGTGACCTATGGACATAATGTCGGCAATGACTCAAAAATTGGTCATAAGATGCTTAAATGTGTTGATTATCACTTGTATAATTATTTATGGTGTTTACATGTGTACACATCTTAAAATACTAATATGGACAATTATGATTGAAAAATAGGTATGTCACCACTCTTTGTGATATGTTAGTTCGGTATGGAATTTTACCAACTATTGTGATATGGTAGGACTTTTACTGTGCCGTATGGTCTAAAAATTGCTATTATCTAATAAATTGTGATTTTTTTGGCATAATTGCTATTTTAAAGCTTATGACAAAGTGTAAGTAAAGCATTATGTCCATTAATTGGTGGTTAATTGATGTTTATTAATGCCTTGATAAATGTGCCACCAAATGCATTGCTTATGCTTATAATGTGCATGATGGCAATAAGACACTATATATATGCATGAATATGGTTCTAAAATAGAAAATATTATGTGATATATATAAATCATGGAAAAATACATGTTGTGATTCTTTAAAGCCTGAATTGGTTTGTGAACCTATATGACATGCTATAATTTGCCTTTTTAAAAGTTAATGTGATTACACCACTAAGTAAAAGCTTAGCACATTGCCTATTTGTGATGTATAGGTAATAG
This sequence comes from Hura crepitans, assembly GCA_948208565.1. Taxonomy (NCBI): domain Eukaryota; kingdom Viridiplantae; phylum Streptophyta; class Magnoliopsida; order Malpighiales; family Euphorbiaceae; genus Hura; species Hura crepitans. The sequence continues at coordinate 2,778 of CANXYI010633940.1, forward strand.
GACAATAGATTAAAGCCAAAGCTTCTGAATAGGAGACACAAAGATAACCCTTGTGTGGGTATTTTTATAATCTTTTTGTAATAGTAATTATGATGTAAATGTAATAGTTATAGTCAATGTACTCTTGTGATCCCGGAGGGATTGGGTCTAATCTATATTTTACAGTGGGGTTTTGTATTAAATAATTTAACTATGAGTTTTACTTTCCTATTTCTCGCATGTTATGTGTAATGATTAATGAGTTGCATGTGAGAATGTTGTTTGGGAGAGCGTGAGACTCATTGTGATTTTGATGTGATTTGGAGGGTTAGGAGGACCCATGTGAGTTGGAAATGTATGCTGTGATTATTTAGAAGTGTTTTGAAATAGGTAAAAATTTGGGAAAGTGTCTTGGTACAACTGTTATGCTACTGGATTTTTGACATGATGACCCCAATATTTACCTCGATTTATGTGCCAATAAGGTTTTCAAGGTTTTAGTGCATTTCCAAGTCCAGAAATATTTTCTTATATAAAAGTTTTTAATTTTGAATGATTTTTCATAATGGAACTAGATATCATCTTGTGTGTGCACATCCTCCGTTTGGGCCTAGTGTACGGATCGGGTGGAAAGTGCCACACTTAGTGGTATCAGTGCTCCGGTTGGGATTTCCTTTGGACCTATAGGTTACACAAGAGCACATTAGGAGTCGTAATACATTTACATTAAATACTATTACATATTTGGCTCATAATCTATTTCTCTTGCCTTTATGTATAGGACATGAGTAGTAGTGCTATGCCTATAGAGGAAGAATGGGTGGAAATTCATGCTCCTTCAGCTTTTGGATAAGGGGATGCACAACCTGAGTGTGTGACCTCTAGTGATGTTGGACATGTTGTACCTAGATAGCAAGCCCAATTGAATGGTTACAGATGATGCTAGATTCTGTTAGGCAAGCGATTGCAGCTGCTACGATAACTACTACTGTTGTAGCTAATGCCCAGTTTGTTCCATCTCTAGTGCCATAAGAACAACTGGCATTTCAGAGAACATATATAGAGAGATTGATTAAGAATGGGGCTAAGTTCTTCAAGGGAGAAGAATCAGATAAGTTTAATAGAGCCAAGTACTGGTTAGACCAGATAGTATATATTATACAGTAGTTGAGATGCCCATAAGATGAGTATGCTGCATGTACCACTTCAATGCTGTCTGAAGAAGCATTGAAATGGTGGGAAGTTATCATTGAGCATAACATAGCTACAGACATCACCTGGGATTTCTTTTTTTAAGGAATATAAGGAGAAGTATGTCACTAAGCATTACCTAGACTAGAAGTACTAAGATTTCATAGATCTCAGATAGAGGCATAAAACGATCTTTAAATATAAGAAGGAGTTTGCTCGTTTGAGCTAGTATGCAAAGGCAGTGGTTACCATGGAAGAGGACCATTGTAAGAAGTTCGAGAAGGGTTAAACTTGGAGATCATGCAACAGATCGCTCCTATGAATATCTAAGATTTTACAGCTTGGGTAGTAGCCTATCACACCATAGAGATGGTGAATGAGATAAAGCAGAAGCAAGATAGCTTTAAAAAGAGATCATATAGGCATGGGTAAGGTAGTTTCGAGTATGCATCTAAAAAGAACCATAAGAGTAGTCAGTCTAGGCATTATCAGGGCAAGCAGTCAGACCAATCATAGAGGTTAAGACATGGTTCCAGATTATAGACCTGAGCACAGACTCAGACTTTAGGTGCTCCTAGGTCTACAGTAGGTAGTGCCATGACACCTATATGTGAGGCTTGCCATAGGAGACATCCGAGAGTATGTTAGAGCCTTATATCGGGATCTTGCTAGGGTTGTGGCTCTAGAGATTATTTTCAAAAGGATTGCCTAGTAAAGCCTTATGTTCCTACACAAAAGCAAGATAAGAGAGATTTAGGAAGTAGAACTAGGGCCAGACAGAAAGTAGAGCTCCGACAAGACAATACACCATACGAGCTAGAGAAGAGGTAGAGGCCACTGATGTTATTATGGGTACATTCCATATCTTTGATTTACCTACTTTAGCACTGATAGAACCAGGGTTAACATATTCTTATTTCTGCACTGCATGGGTTTTATATTGGGGGTTAGTGTCAGATGACCTTGGCTTTGACATGATGGTTAGCAATCCAATAAGACAACATGTTATAGTGAGTAAAGTATATAGAGACTGTCCATTGTTAGTATAATGACAAGTTTTCTCTGCGGATTTCATTGAATTATCGTTCAATGAGTTCAACCTTATCTTAGGCATGGACTGGTTGTCCAAGTATCATGCCATAGTGGATTACAAGAAGAAGAGGATCATATTACAAGCTAGTGATGGGTCAGAAGAGATAGTGTTAGGTGAAAGATCAAATTGTATGGCTAATGTAGTATTAACCATAATGGCTAAAAGGATGATGCAGAAGGGTTGTGAAGCTTATCTTGCTTATGTTGTTGACACCACAAAGGAAACTTCAGAAGTGAGTCAAATTCCTATTGTAGCTAAATTTAGGGATGTTTTCGCAGATGAGTTACTTAGTTTACCACTAGAACGAGAGTTAGAGTTTGGCATTAAGGTGATGCCATGCATAACACTAGTTTCTATAGCTCCATATAGAATAGCTCCTGCAGAGTTAAAAGAGTTAAAGATTTAGTTGTAAGAGCTTCTGGACAAGGGTTTTATCAGATCGAGTGTTTCATCATAGGGAGTATCGATTCTATTTGTTAAGAAAAAGGATGGTTCTTTGAGACTTTTTATGGATTACAAATAGTTGAACAAAGTCACCATCAAGAACAAGTATCCTTTACCATAGATTGATGATCTTTTTGATTAGCTTAGAGGGGTAAGTGTGTTCTCTAAGATTGATCTTAGATCCAGGTATTACCAATTGAGAGTAAAAGAGGCAAAAATATATAAGATGGCTTTCAGGACTAGATATGGTCACTATGAGTTCTTAGTGATGCCTTTCGAGTTAACCAATGCACCTGTGGCATTCATAGACCTCATGAACTAGATCTTCAGGCCATTTCTAGTCTTTATAGTCAACATTCTTGTGTACTCTAAGAATATAGACATTCATGTAAGGCATTTATAGACAATTCTTTAGATTTTGAGGGATGAGAAACTTTATGTAAAGCTCAGCAAGTGTGACTTTTAGCTAGAGGAAGTAGCATTTTTGGGGTATATGGCTTTGATAGATGCTATAAGGATTTATCTTAATAAGATTTAGGTAATGATAGATTGGAAACTACCCCAGAACATGATTGAGATCATGAGTTTCTTAAGGTTAGCTGGCTATTATAGAAGGTTTATTGATGGTTTTCCTTGATTGTAACCCTTATGACACATCTTCTGAGGAAAGATGTGAAGTTTGTATAGGATAGCAAGTGTCAAGAGAGTTTTGACAAGCTTAAGAGTAAGTTGATAGAGGCTCTAATTTTAGTTCAGCTAGTGTCAGGAAAAGAGTTCACCATATATAGTGATGCCTCACTGAAAAGGCTGGGTTCTGTACTCATATAGGATGTTAAGGTCATTGTCTATGCTTCTCGATAGTTAAAACCTCATGAGAAAAACTACCCAATATATGATTTAGAGCATATAGCCATTGTGTTTTCTTTAAAGATATTGAGACACTATCTTTATGGAGAAAAATGATATATTTTCACTAACCAAAAGAGTTTGAAGTATTTGCCAATATAAAAGGAGTTAAACTTAAGGCAAAGGAAATGGATGGAGTTAATTAAGGATTATGATTGCCTTATTAATTACCATATAGGGAAAGCTAATAAGATTATGGATGCCTTAAGTTGAAAGCTTATGTCAGATTTGAAGGTGATGTACATTAGTTTAAAGCTATAAGATGATAGTGGTTTGTTAGCTCAGTTGCAAGTCAAGTTGAGCTTGATATAGATAGTGAAAGATTCATAGAAAAATCACTACAGACTTTATAGTATCATAAGTATGATTCAAGAGGGAAAGTCTACTAAGTTTGTGATTAAGGAAGGTGGTTATTTATACTATCATGACCCTTATATGTGTAAGAAAAAGAGGACTTAAAACAACAGATTCTACAAGAAGTGCATAATGCTCATATGCGATGCATCTTGGTAGTAAAAAAATGTACTAAGATTTAAAGATGGCCTATTGGTGGCTAGGCATGAAGAGAGATGTAGCTGATTATATAATGAGATGCCTCACTTGTCAGCATGTGAAGGCTGAGCATCAGATTCCTTCTAGGTTGCTTTATCCCATAGCAATATTAGAATGGAAGTGGGATCAGATCACTATGGATTTTGTGATAGGACTACCGATGACTAAAAACAAGTATGATTCTATTTGGTAGTGGTTAATAGATTAACCAAGTCTACTCATTTCATTCTAATGAGAAAGGATTGCTTTATAGAGAGATTGGTAGAACTATATGTTAATGAGATAGTTAGGCTCTATGGAGTGCCTTCATCCATCATTTTAGATAGAGATCCCTATTTTACATCAAGGTTTTAGAAGGAAACTCCAAAATGCTTTGAGGACTAGGCTCAATTTTAGTATGGCTTTTCATCCATAGATGGATCGTCAATCAGAGAGGATTATTCAGATTCTTAAAGATATGCTTTAAGCATGTTCCATTGAGCTTAAGGGTAATTGGGATAAGTATTTATTGTTAGCAAAATTCGCTTACAACAACAGTTATCAACCGATTCTAGGTATGGCTCCTTATAAGGTGTTATATGGGAGATGATGTAGAACTCCCTTATGTTAGAGCAAATTGAGTGAGCACAAGCTTATGGGACCAGATTTGGTCAAGGATGGTAAAGAGAAAGTGAAGATAATTAGAGAAAGGCTGAAGGCTGCTTCAGATAGATAGAAATCCTATACGAATTTGAAAAGAAGAGATATAGAGTATGAAGTTAGCGACAAGATTTTTCTAAAAGTATATCTATGGAAAAAGGTATTGAGGTTTGGTAAGAAAGGGAAGTTGAGTCCGAGATTTATTAGACCATACAAGATCATAAAATGTGTGGGTCTATTAGCCTATAGACTAGCTTTACCTCTAGAGTTGCAACATATTCATGATGTGTTTCATGTCTCAATGCTGAGAAGATATAAATTAGACACTTTACATGTTTTGACAGTTGATGAAGTGGAGATAAGAGCAAATTTTTCATATGAAGAAGAACCTATTGGTGCCTTAGCTAGAGAGGTCAAGGAATTGCAAAACAAGATCGTGCCATTGGTGAAAGTCTTATGGCGACATAACAGTATGAAAGAGGTTACTTAGGAATGCGAGGCTCAAATGTGCAATTAATACTCATAGTTGTTTGAACCAGGTATGTCGAGAATGACATCTTTTCTAAGAGGAGAAGAAATGTAATGACCTAAAAATTCGACTCTCGTGAATGGTACTTCCCGGGATGAATAGTGCTTCCCTAGACCCGAGTCGCACTAAGTGCACCGATAGGAAGTATTAATTACAAGAATATTTTGGGCAAAGTTTGAAGCCAATCTGATGTCATTCGAATGGTTAAAAACTATAATTAAGATTTTATAACAATGTCTTGTGAATAGTACTGTAGGCAAAGCTAATCATAAAGTAAATTAAAAGTTGCCCAAAATAATATGAAAATATTACAACCTGATACTCAAATATTTCGAATAGTCTAATGGTTTTGGAATCAAAATTTTCTGAGTTTGGGAACTATTTTTACCTAATTTTAGGGATAAAAAATATGTTAATTTTTTAGGTTATTGGTTGGAATTTAGGCACAAGATTTTGAGAGGATTTAGGGCTTGAATTAATGGAATTTTTGGGATAGGAATAGAGAAAAACCAACTTTTCTATTGGTTATAATAATTTTTTAAAGCAAAGAAAAATTAATTTTTCAAAAAGTATAGAAAGGGGATTTTTTTTCTCCTCCCCACATACACCAAGAACACCCATCCTTTACCGTATTCACTTAAAAATTTGACCACCACCTCTCCTCCCTCTCCCTCTCAATTTCTCTCTCTTTAGAGGGACCCACTATGTGAGTTTACACCTAAAACGATGAGAGTTCTGAGACAAGTCTGTGGACACCAAAATCCTCCTGAACGGTAGAGTATTTTGAGAGAAAAATTGAAAAGAAAACTAAGGTGAATAGTAACTTTCTCTCTCGAGTTTTCTTTTTTTGCAAATTTTATTTTTCACGGGTTCCTAGGATGTTGTAAAGCATGTATCTAGGCTTGAAATATTTTTTTAACTTCTAGATTAATTTATATTATTTATTAAAGTTTGTACCCTTTTGTATTTATAGGCAAAATGACAACTTGAGCCTCTCGAGGTAAGGAGAAGGCATGAGCCAACTTCGAGAGTCCTGCACGACTTTAATCGGTATGTGTAATCCCTTTGATTTGGCTCAATTAATCCATTTAGGCATTATGTAATTTATGTCATAATTGAAATAAATGGTAATAAATTCTTAAAAATTTAAATAAATGCTATAAACATTATTTGTGACTTATGACATGATAATTGCATAATATATGATAATTTGGATGACTATATGTGACAAAATTTCCAGTACGTTGACACTATGCTTATAAGTGCATTATGTGATATAAACACCAAAAATGCCATATGGTATGCATATGCCTAGAAATGCAAGCGTATGATTATTTTATGATTTGAACATGCATAATGGATGTTATGGGTGCTAGAATGCCATGAATTGGTTTTGTATACATATGTGCGACATTATGCCTATTTGAACCATTAAGCATGCTAATGTACATGTGGATGTTCTTATCGTTATGGAAATATCTGGTATACATGAATGCAATGTGATAATATGCTTAAATTGGATTTTTGACATATAATGGATATGTATGCAAGATAGATGCATGATAGGATAAAATGAAGGTAAATATGGAAAATGCCATGAAATGAACATTTGTATCGATATTTATGTCTTCATCTAACATAATGAGATGTTGAGTATCCCAATGCCATTACACCTTGAAAAATGGATCCTACCAGTGTAATAGACATCAATCAGCCTAAGTTGGCCAATTGTACATGTGTAGGCCATACAATGGTGCATTGAGGCCAATGATGATTTTTATGTTAATATAATAACATTGAAATGTGAAATTAGGTAAATTGACATATAATGACATGTTTAATGATGCCTATATAGTTAGACAACCTAGTTTGGATAGGTTGACCAATGAACTAGGATTGTAGCGGCTGCTAGCATACCTTTAGGTATGAAACCTTCAGGTCATTGATTTGTGTATCAATGGGCATGAGAGCCCTTAGGCCTAAGATTTACTTGCTAATATGCATGAAAGCCTTTGGGCCTAAGTTTACTTACCTATGTGGTATGAGAGCCTTTGAGCTTAAGTTACACATTTATGGGTATGGAGAGCCTTCGGGCCTAAATTATGCATCTTTAGATATGGAGAGCTTACGGGCCTAAGTTATGCATCTTCGGATATGGAGAGCCTTTAGGCCTAAATAATTCCATTATCCAGTCTTGTTTAGTTGTCTTATGGATATGGACATCGGTTAAATGATTAAAATGGCTTAAAATTGAATGAATTAAGTTTGTATGTTAAATGACACTAATATGTGACCTATGGAAATAATATGGGCAATGGCTCAAAAATTGGTCATGAGATGCTTAAATGTGTTGATTATCACTTGTATGATTATTTATGGTGATTATATGTGTATACATCTTAAAATCCTAATATGGACAGTTATGAGTTGCATAATGTCACTTATGACAGAAAAATAGGTATGTCACTACTCTTTGTGATATATAGTTCGGTATGGAATTTTACCAACTGTTGCGATATGGTATGACTTTTACTATGCCATATAGTCTAAAAATAGCTATTATATAATAAATTGTGATTTTTTAGCATAATTGTTGTTTTAAAGCTTATGACAATGTGTAAGTAAAGCTTTATGTCCATTAATTGGTGGTTAATTGATGTTTATTAATGCCTTAATAAATATGCCACTAAATGCATTATTTATGCTTGTAATTTGCATGTTGGCATATAAGACACTATATATACGCATGAATATGGTTCTAAAATAAAAAATATTATGTTATATATATAAATCATGGAAAAATACATGTTATGATTCTTTAAAACCCGAATTGGTTTGTAAACCTATATGACATGCTATAATTTGCCTTTTTACAAGTTGAAGTGATTACACCACTAAGCGAAAGCTTAGTGCATTGACTATTTATGATGTCTAGGTAATAGGGTAGTAGATTAGAGCCAAAGCTTTTGAACAAGAGACACGAAGATAACCCCTGCATAGGTATTTTTCTAATCTTTTTGTAATAGTAGTTATGATATAAACTTAATAGTTATAGTTAGTTTGCTTGTGATCTTAGAGGGATTGGGTCTAATTTGTGTTTTGTAGTGGGGTTTTATATTAAATAATTTAACTATGAATTTTAGTTTCCTATTTCTCGCATACTATATGTGATGATTGATGAGTTGCATGTGAGAATGTTGTTTAGGAGTGTCGGAGGCTCATTGTGATGTTGATGTGATTTGGAGGGTTAGGAGGACCCATGTGAGTTGGAAATATATGTTGTGATTGTATAAAAGTGTTTTTAAATAGGTAAAAATTTAGGAAAGTGTGTCGATACAGCTATTATGCTAGTAAAAAGGTTTTTAATGTTTTAATGCATTTCCAAGTCAATGAATGTTTTCTTATATAAACATTTTAAATTTAGAATGATTTTGGATAATGGAACTAGATACCATTTTGCTGCATGTGTCCTTCATTTGGGTCTGGTGTATGGATTAGGTGAAGGGTGCCACAATAATGGTAAAGATAACATAAGTTGGTTTTGTGTTATCTCTTATTCAAGCTGGCAACCATTTGGGTAGGAGGTGTCACATTGTGGCATCCCTCATTTGGGTCCACCTATTGGGTCTAGGGAGTGGTGTTACAAATACATGTTATCCTCAGACTTGAGATCACTATGGTATCTTAAGTATTGATTGGTATACTTTGACTCAATTACTTTTAGTCCTTTCAAAGGGTATTTATAGCTTAGGGATTGGGTACATCATTAACTACTTGAAGATAGTTGAGTAACTAATAGAGGATTCACTATCTCAGATTTTATGAAAAGAAGTTTATTTTGCTGATTTTTTTACTAACTTTGTTCAATAAATCTCTAGCTAGAGTCAAATGCCATAGAGAATGAGATTCTTAAAGGGCATTTTGGGAATAAAGAATAATTAGTATTAGATGGAACATATTTTTGTTTATAAGAGTTGATATAAATCCATACTCTAAACCTAAATAAAATGAAGTATAGTGAAAGGACTACTATATGATATTCGTCTATGGAAGGTTTTTAGTGAACCACTCACTTTTCCATCACTTGGGTAGTCATGATGCTAGACTAGAAATCGGTCATGACTTATACATAATGAATGATTATAAATAGAGATTAATAATTATGATTTAAAAGAGTTTAAATCATATGATACTAAGATATCCTATAATTAGCCATTTGTATATACTACCAAGTTATTAGAAAACCTATAAGGTCACACACCTATAGAGCAAGGGCAAAAAGGTAAAATTACAATTATAATAATGTATGATATTATCATTATCACATGGAAAGAAACTTAAGGCAAACATGGTAAAAGAAACATAAGTAGATTCATTAATAAAAACCCTATTAGGTTTTTATCTTACGCTTAAAAGAATTTATATTCATAAGAGTTATGAATAACACATATTAAAATTCTAGGCTGACATAAATTGATTTCAGCCTTTTAATATAGACATATTGCATAGTAATGTGACAACCCTTACTCGGTCTAGCCACAAATCCCAGGTACGAAGTGACACACAACTGATATCTGAACTGAACTTGTTAGAAACATTTATTTATTAAAAATATTTTTAACAAATTTAAAACATTTTTTGCATGCTAATTTTCATAAAAATATGGATTTTCAAAAAAATGATTTACAAGGTGTACTATTGGGGTCCTCGTGCTAAAATTTCAACAATATAACTGTTGTATCAGACACTATCCTAAATAGTAACCTACACAAAAATTGCACTTCTAAAACATTAATTAACACATTCACCACTTTTAGGTCCATTTGACCCTCCCTTCAAATAGCTCAACAATCTTAAAATCAATACTCAGCTTTAACATCAATTCATACATACTCAAATAAAAGAAATTATGCCAACACTAGCTAAACATATGAACTTATGTGAACAAAATCAAGCACAAATTTTAAGAGTTACAAAATACATTTTTGTAATCATAGATTAGGCCTAATGTCTTATTTACATAAGAATGCCTTTAACATTAATTACATCACATGATTATACCAAAAAAATAAAAAACCCAAAAAGAAGCTTTCTTCGTATATCTTCTAGACTGAGGCTTTGACTCTAATCTACTATCTCTTTGACCTATACATTGCAAAACCAAATAATGCGCTAAGTGAATGCTTAGTGGTGTATTCAATTTAGCATATGTATGTATTTATGTAATTCATACAAATTTTTTTATCACACATCATTAAGCTCAAATAATGATCGTACATAATTCATCTCTATGCATAAATAGGCATTTAAAAACATTCATTCCTAAAATATAATAATAATTATTCATACAAGGTCTTCATTCCATCTTAAGCATAACTTACCATTTATACTTAATAGCATTTTCTTAACATACTAAATGCTTAACATTTAAAGATGTAAATAATGTATATTTAAGTTCTCTAATTTGCTAATTAAGTTTATTTAGCCATTTGTTACCCATACTTAAAAGATAATTATTCAAAACTGGATAGTGGGACTAACTAGGCCTAAAGGCTATAAACTAGACTCAAAAGTCATAAACTAGACTTAGAGGTTATAAACTAGATTCGGAGGTCATAACTAGACCCAAAGGTTATAATTGTGCCCTTAGGTCGAAGATGGATTGCTCAAAGGCAAAATAATGCTCAAAGACTAAATTAAGTACCTGTGGGGGTACCATAGCAGCTGTTAGACTCCCTAGTTGACCAGTCAACCTATCCAATCTAGGTTGTTTAATCATATAGGACAATTACCATTATAATTAAGTTTCACCTTATTAAGTAGTTTCTAATATCCATAATGCCTTATTTTCATCAATTTCATGATTTCACACTTACATCTTTAAAATCATGAGTATACTAATTTAATCATGTTTCCATATAGGTTCACAACCTTATATAGGTTATAATGTTGATCTTGCTAATTTCTAGTCCCGTTACATGCCTTTGCATAATTAGGACATACACAACTTCATCACTAATTTAAGTGGGTGTACATGCCATAATATTCACATTTTAACCATTATTAACATATTTCCATTCATTTAACATAATTTTAGTTTAATTATAATCCATATATACACTTATGTAATTATCGTCAAATTGCCTCTATCATTTTAGCCAACCCATACAATTCGATCACAAGTATTATTTTATACAAATACAAATCCACATTAATTCATAAAAATGCATAAAACATGTCATATTCAAAATATCATGCTTTGACTCCATATTACTCACTTACAAGGCCATTCTACCACAACGTAGTTTAAACTTCATTTTTCCACTACATAAATCCAACCTCATGCCTTTATACATATTCTTCATCATTATGACCATAATATTCAAAGTCCCTACCATACTAGCCATTTAGCCCTATCAAAGTTCACATTTAATGACAATATGGTAATGTGAATATACTTTACACGATTATGTCACATAATTCCTTTATGGCCCAAAATAATCAAAACATGCCATAATCACATATTTAGCCATCAAATGAGTTTCGCACATCATTACATATTTATACAATCACATACCATGCTTAGAACAATTTACAAGCAACCAATATGACATTATCAACTCGTATTATTTAACATATTACGTAAGGCACAATTTAGCCCATTTCAAGATTACTATCAATATCACCATTTCTTTATCCCATAAGCTAAAAACATGTACTTATCACTAGTAGAGGAATTCAGCCTTATCCTTAAGAATCCCTAAACATGCACATTAATCATTATATCATAATATCCCACATTCATATACTTATATCCCATCAAAATCAAACTATTTACTCTTGATTAAGTAATGCACATACATTTATCCTTAGTTACATGTTTTAGCCATGTCATGAAATCACCATACTCAACATGTTCACATTAATTACACATTATTTAAATCATTATACACATGCCAATTTCAATTACCAAAACAAATTCAAGTCATTTCACCATAAATACACATTTATTACCCATAACACACACACTTTCACACTCAATTCAATTCAACACAAATGCTAACATGGACACACTTACTTATTATGCCAAAATACTCCTTAAGCTAGCAATTACACCTTCTCTTTGCCCTTAGATCCACTTGCTCCACC
>CANXYI010633991.1:0-13210 GCA_948208565.1 Hura crepitans
CCTCGATTTGCATACAAAACCCAAAATTAAGAAAGAGTTACAAACGACCTCGGAATTCAAAAATTCCTTCACTAAAGAACTCAGAGGTATTTTTTACCTTTAGGGTATGGTATTTTTAGGTATGTCCGGGCACATCTTGGGTTATTCTCAGCCTAAGTCCAACTGGGCCTATGGCCTACTAGATTTTGGCCTAAAATAATTTATTATAAATCTTTAAATTAAGTCATTTTCATCATTTTCAAGCCCCTTAAATTTTCATGACTAGTACGCCTTACCTCAACTTCGTGAAGGTGACCCGGCACTTCCAGCACACTTTTTAAGCCTCGAAGGTATTATTCATGGAGCCTTAACTTACAGGCATTACAAACCTTGTTATACTTGAGTGATTTGATGTTAAGATATATATGATGTTATGCTTATGGCTAAGCATCTTTATTAGGTGCTTGAAGATATGTTGAAAAGGTTTGCCTTCGAGTTCAAAGGTAGCTAGGATTTCTATCTATTATTAGTAGAGTTTGCCTATAACAACAATCACCAGGTGAGTCTAGGAATGGCTCCTTACATAGTGCTATATGGAAGGAAGTGCAAAACACCATTATGCTAGAATGAGCTTAGTGAAACCAAGCTCATGGAACCATATTTGATCAAAGTTGCCAAAAAGAAGGTGAAGATCATCAAGGACAAGTTAAAAGCAGCTTCTAATAGGCAAAAGTCTTATGCTTATCTTAAGAGGAAAGATATAGAATTTGAAGTGGGAGATGAGGTATTCCTTAAGGTTTCACCTTGTAAGAAAGTTCTAAGGTTTAATAAGAAAGGAAAGCTAAGTTCAAAGTTTATTAGGCCTTACAAAATGACAAAATGAGTGGGGCTTAAAACCACTAAATGTAACACCCCATACCTAACCCGCTCATCAGATTTCAATGAGGAGAGACCCACAATCGATATTTGAACTTACTTAAAACCAATATAACTTAAAACCTTTCTAAAAACTTATTTAGCATGCAAACTTTTTAAAATGCTTGAATTAACAAAAACCATATATAGTGTTACACTATTAGGGGGGTCATCATGTCAAAAATTTGGCAGCATAATGGCTATTTGGTAACACTATCACAAAAAGTAACTTGCAAGAAAAAACACTTTTATATACTCAAGCATCTCAACTAAAATCACTATATCCTCTAGTTCATCTCAAAAATATACAACATCCACCCAACTTAAAGCATATATAAGAAATAGCATCCATAATATACATACATATATACTAGCATACAATATATTAAAGAGTTATAAAACCAACTTAAAAATGTGTCTAAGCCTAAATCCCTTGTTACATACAAAGGAAATGGCCTAAGAGGACCAAAACCCTTAGCAACTGCTAATTCCCTAGTTGATTGGTCAACTTATCCAGTGGGTGTCTAACTGATATGGGCTAACTCTATTTACCATTTTATTTACATAGTTACAGGTTATTTGTCACCGATTACAACACTTTTTATAATCACCACAATTACATGCGTGTTTTCCTTATTACGTAACCAACAATTACAATGCCCTTTTTACTCGTATATCACTATTCATTTGGTCATTTGTATAACCTTAATTCTCAAAACATTATTGTCAAATGATCTAACATAATTGCATCAATTCCCAATACTATTACCATTATCAACCCTACCACAATTAATTACTTAATATCTTATTCACTTGCATCATATCACCAATTCACTTTCATGCACTTAATCATCTCATGCCTTACTCTAGTTACCATTAGTCATCACTTACAGATACATGTGCATGCTTTTATACATAACATAATTTAGACCATATCATGCCTTATTAATAACCAAGATTTACCTTTTTTAAATGCCATATGTTAAGCATTCTTTATGTTCACATTCTAGCCTAAATGTATCATAATTTCTCATTACACACACTTACACACTAACATTATCTTCATACACACCATTCGCCTATACCATGAACACACACATGCACATGACTTTCTCACCTATTAACTATACATATAAGCATCTTTAAATCCTATTAGCATAATGGCATAAATAATACATAATAGAATGCACACATACACACACAATTACACTTCCATAGACACTTTCACATACATATACATAATACATTAAATTCTCATGCCTAGGGTGTCAAAACACCTTTTTTCACCATGTTAAGTCCTTGGTTGCCCGTCCTCACCAAGCTTTCCTTCTTTTCCTATAAACATACACATTCTAAGGTTTAAAAAATTCTCAAAAATTCTACATAACTCCAAATTAAAAGCTAGTTACATGGTTAAGCTAGGCTCATTTAGAATTACTTAAAACAAATAAAAAAAGTGGGATAAAATCACTTACACCTATATTTGACATTATTTATCAAGTGTCAATATCTCACTTTCTAGCCACTATTTTTGAATTCTATAAGTTAGAATGAACTCAAAAGGCTACAGAGGTAAAAAAACCATATAAAACTTGCTAGGTTTAGCTTTGATTTGAGGGAGATAAAGAAGAAAAATGGAAAGCGAGAGAAAGTGAGGATGGCATTGGCCTTTAAGGGTGGGAGGAGATAAAGTCTTTAGCATATGTGACACCCCCATATGTGCTAGGCCTTTAATATTTGATGGGTGGATGGCCCATATTGCGCCATATGTTGATCTGACGTTCCGCTTTAACCTAATTTTCTATTAAACTTAAAAAATTCAAAATTATTTCTTAAGACCTCTAAAAATCATGGTTTTAGTGTCAAAAACTCTTTATAGTTCCTATTAAAGGCCCCATAAAATCTCAGGTCAAAACTATAAAAAGCAACTAGGGTTACTATTCACTCGTGTAATTAAGAAATTCTAAATAAATATAAAACAAGCTCAGAATATTAAAATTCCTTCACCAGTAGACTCATTGGAATTTTTAGCCTTCAGGGTATGATATTTTTAGGTCCATCTAGGCATATCTCAGACCATTCTCAGCACAAACTCAATTAAAGTCACTATTCACTAGTTCTTGGACTAAAATGATTTATTGGTTTTGCTAAAAGTTTTAATTATTTCATTTTAATCATTTTCTAGCTCGTCAAAGTTTTATGACTAGTACTTCACTTTTTGGCTATCATAAGGCACCTTAGTGTCATGCAAGACACTATTCATGCCTTAGATGTACTATTCATGAAATTGAAATTTACGGGCATTACATATTTAAAATGTTCTGTAACTCTTTTAAATGAAGTTTACTGAGATGAATGAATGTACATATGTATATGATATAAATGATATTACTTATGGTATGCTTGAGTTTAGGTGTATTTATATGGATGATTAGAAGGATTAATATGGATTATGGTAGGATGTTTGAGTGTATATAAAAGTGTTTTTCTTGTAACTTACTATTTATGATGGAAATAGTGTCCTTGACACAATTGTTATGCTATCAAATTTTTGACATGATGATTTCTAGAATTGTATAACCATCAAAGTAATTTCTATTATGTCATCTTTTTAAAAGAAAAAGTTTTCATGTTAATCAAGTTATAAAAAGGATTTAACTTATATGGGTGAGGTGTCATAGATCAAATGCATACACTTGATCATACAATGATATCCCCTTTTCACATATTATAATTAGCCAAACACAATGCTGATTACTTTAAGCATAACCAAGCATTATTAAGAAAATTCAAACTTTTTACATACCTCTTAGCCCTTTTTCATACATTTCAATGCTATCCAAATGTATACAAGCCAATATTCAAAATCTGCTTCCACCATATGCACTATTCATAGATGTTTGGGCTCAAAAGCATAAGTATAAGGAAAAAAAATTACAATTGCATTTTACTTAATAAAAATAATACTTGCACATTTTTATACATGGTACCTTTTAATTTTAAATGCGTAATCATCATTCAACATTGTAACTTTTAACTTATATGCATATTCATCATAACGTCCCCACTAGTCTTAGTTAATAAGTAAAGCAAACCAATTACAAGAATGTTAGGCTACTTAGGATTTCTTTTTGAATTTTATCTATTTAGTTATATCCATACCTCATGCACACATTATTCCATACAAAGTATACATGCATTTCCTAGTATCTAAAGCATACACATATAGTTTACTATACATTAATCTTAATATTCTTAAATTATGTTTACATTTATCAGGTCTTTTTTAGTTTATAGCCACCAAAATAATCAAGTTTTATCAAGATCAATCTCTTTAAAGTAGAAAAGAACAAGATGTTGAGCATCTAGTTATTTAAGTGTAGCTAATAAGAAATGTTTTTGCAACTAGCACATAAGAAAATACAATCAATAACTTAGCATTCAATGAAAGTAAGTTTGCCATAGTTGCAGTATACCTAGAAAAAAATCAACATTAAATTTATTTCCTTTTTTATAGTAAATATAAGTAATAACAAAAAAAATGATTTGCTAGACCTCAATAAAAAAAGTTGGAAACCAAGTAGCCTTGGTTGTCAATTGTGCTATAATTACTAACCATATACATAGCAAATTCCCGAAAGAAATATTCTTAAATATTATGCTATTATTTAACCAATTTCACCTCATTAAATTGGTTAACAAAAAGAATTACTCTAGCATCTATAGATATGAGTAATACAACATCTAGCAATCATTTCTGCTATGGTTACTTAATCACTTGGCACATTGTTTATTTTCTAGAGCTTAGCAATTGAGTTTTATCAACTACAAATTATACTTGAGAAATAATGCCACTACAGTAGTTGTCCAGTGCTGGTTTACAATAGCTAATGTTCCTTTGGTATATGAAAATTCAACTCAGTCTAGACAACTCAATTTATATCAATATTATGCAAGTGTTTATAGACATTATGTACAACTAAAACCTTAGTGTAGCAATAATATATTTAGTTTAATCAACAAGCACACAAAAAGTAAAGTTCAAAAATTTGCCTAATAAATCCTAGTAACTAGGGGACAGTAAATCTTGTCAACTAAGAGATAGTGCATTCATTAACCTAAATTCTAAATTTTCAAGTAACTTTAGAAACCTCTTATAGCCTTTAAAACCTTTAAACCATTTTATGCTTTCATTTAAAGACTCCCATCTTCATTTGATCATAACTATAAATATCTCACACAATTAATCTTACTTGCTCTTATAAACCTTTCACAACAACATCCTCACATATAGTAGCATCTATTGATTTTTAGTGCTCTATTGTGCTTGTATTTAATCACTTTAAACATCTTTTTAACATTTAATCAACCTAGAACTTGCCATTCAGACCCTACCGAAGTATTTATTATAATTTAGCCCCCTTTAACATTGGTTTTTTCTTTTCATTTTTCCTTAATTCAACTCAAAATTCACCATAGAACTGTAACTCTCTTGTATATCAACTAGCAATAATATAACTAAAACCAATAAAGAATTAAATTCATACTTGGTATTATTTAGAGTTTAGTTTTTCAAATCCTCTATTACTTTGGAATTTATTAACCCTTTATTCTTGTAATTCCCCTTTTAGTTTAGCATTAACTCATCAGAGATCTATGATTTCAAAATTCTATTAAACCTATGGACTCAAATTATGTCTAATTCCGGCTAGAGGGAATTATCTTCCATTGATCATAATGAGTTCCCTTCTTTTTATTTCTATCAGATCTATCTCTTCTACTATGGGGTCACCTATAAGATTCTAAACCACAACTAGAATATCACCTCTAATGCAATTAAAAGTAAGGGATCATAAACAATAGTGTAGAGTTGTAGAAATCCTTAAACTCAAAAATCATTACTCCATTTCTTTGAAATTATTCCTATCTTGAAATTAGAAAATCTCAATTTCCTCCAATGATTCTCAAAATCAAAAGCCTCCTCTAACCAACCCTCATTTATTTATTTCTTTTTTACCCCAAATAATGTTTGAAATTAACAAAAATCCCTTACGTTTTATTATTAGAACCTAAATCACACGATTGCCTCTTATTATAGCTTTCTCCTCTCTCTTTTGTTCTTTTTTGTCCCTCGTCCTCTGTCTCTATTTTCTTTCTTCTTTAACAAAAACAATTCATCATATATTTTAGCTCTATAAGAATCTTTAAAATTTGAGAGGATCAATCTCTAACTCTAACCTTAGTTTTTTTCCCTCTAAAAGCTCTTGAGTTCTCTTCAAATTATGTGGAAAATGTCTTATTCCCAATCAAAGCTCAAGATATACTCTCTTTAGCATGCTCAAACTTTCAATATGATTTTTCTTAATGATAGAATTAGAATTAGAAGAAAAAATGGGGAATGAAATAGATATATGGATCGAGTAAAGTTAGTTGCAGTGAATAACACAGCGAAATATGTGTGAGGGGTAAAATGGCAATTACTTAAAATGACCAAGGGTAAATTTGGAAAGTGTAATAAAAGATCCAAAAATAAGTAAAACATATATAGAAGGGTGAGAAACATAAATGTAGAATAAGAGAATCACAAAATTGTGAAAATGGAAGACGTTCAGGATATGGTTTTGGTGAATAGTGACACTAGGCTTTGAATAGTATTTCTTGAGGTTCGGGTAAACTAACTGAACAAAATGAGAGAGAATAAAATACATTAATTTTTGGGTGAAGTTTGAAGTGGAAATGAAGTCATCTAAGTGGTTAAAAATGCAAATAAAGTTTTTATGGTAGTGTTTCGAAAATAGTGACCTAGTTTAAGTTGAATAATAAAATACTCAGTTTATGCTCAGAATGACCCAAAAGTAGCATGACTTGATGGTCAAAAATTCTAAATAAGCCAAATTGAAATTTTCTAATGCCAAGAAGTAATTTAATAAAATTAATTAAGAATGTAAGGGTTTAATTAAATTAGCTCATCTCAATTTTTAATGACAGTTTTCTCGGGACATATGAGTTATGGATTTTCCAAATTAATGGTATGAAAATGGAATTGAATTAACACCCTAAAATGATGGAATTAATTTTCGAAGGAGAAATAAGGTTGGAATTAATGTGAACCCTTAGATTTAACATGTGGTAGCCATCCAACCCTTGGATCACTTTATATATATAGCTATTTTACATGAATTAAAAGCTAAAAAGCACCATTTTTGAACTCCCTAGGCCGACGCCATATGTGAGTAGCTTCTTCCTTTCTTTCTTTTTATTTCCACCATAAAATCATACACAAGCCATTTCTCATCACTAAAATTGCCTCTACCACCTCTAGATCACTATTTTAGAGAGAAAACCTAAAAAATAGAACTAATTTTAGAGAATCGATACTTGAGTGAATAGAGCCTAATTTAAGGATATATGGTTAAATTCAAGGTTTTATATATTTCTAAGGTGTAATTCAATTCCAATTAGGTGTTTCAACAATTAATTTTAAGTTTAGAGATTTTATATGGAATTTACTAACCTTAAACCTATTATGTTTGTAAAGAAAAGTGGTGAATTACAAGGAAAAGGCTTAGAGAGCCTAGATTGAGGCCAATTAAAGTATTTGTAAGTGTATTCAATGACTTATATATTAAGTTGTGAGATGGGTTATAAGTCAAGTATATGTACATTTGTGTGTTATATGTGATTTATGTATGTAAGCATGAATTTAAGTTCAATTAAAGTGTTAATAACCTTGAATAAATGTTTATAACATGTTTATGATGAGAAATTAGTGGAAAAAGACTAAGTTAATGCATATGCATGTATGGTCATATGGTGTAGTCAATGGTGTGCATGATGTGCAAGTGTGTAGTAATGAATATTATGATGTTTAGAATGAGTAAATAAAGGATATAATGTTAACTAGCCAAAAACTTAAATGAATAGGTTAATGTACCAAAATGGTTGAATGGGTGTGAATATGTAAACACTTCTAAATATGTGCATAAAGTGAGCAAAGGTTAGAGATGTTAGCTATATAAATGTACATGCTAGAAAAGAGAATGAAATATAATGTAGATATTAGGTGTTATATACTTAGAAGAAAAAAAAATGAGTATGGTTGAATTAGGACATGGCATAATAACATGTAAATTGATAATGCATTGAGTCTTATATGGTAATGAGATTTAATAAAAGCCCATATGATTTAGACAACCTAGATTGGATAGGTTGACCAATCAACTAGGGAGTCAGCAGCTACTAGGACCCTATGCTATCATATATTGTTAGTGCAGCAACAGCAAGGCCCAGTCGAGCCACTGCACATAATTGTGTATACATTGCTAGTATAATAGCAGTAAGGTCTAGTAGGGTGACTGCACTCTCTCTATATGTATACATGTCATGCTAGTGTAGCAATAGTAAGGTTCTAGAGAGCCACTACATATCTGTGATATAACTTTGGTATAGCAATAATAAGGTCCTAGAGGGCCACTGTATATCTTGCATTGTTAGTTCAATCGTAGTAAGATCCAAAATGTGGACCATTGCACACAAAGGAGACATATATGATCAAGATCCCATTATCTAATATTAGATGGGCTAGTTAATGTATAATAAGAGTACATGTTGCACGATAAGAGTAAATTGAATGATAATATGACAATGGTATAATAGTTAAGGTAAAGGTAAGGAATACCAACAAGATTCAAATATTTGCATGTGCTATGTTATGGGCATTTATGTATACATGTTTTTCCATCATGGTTTTGCTGTGATGCATATGTGACTTGACGTATACATATGTGATTATGCTTATTTCCTTAATATTTATTTCATTAAATACACTAATAAGCAATATGCTTAACGTATTAGATTTTGATGCGTAGGTAAAAGATAAATAGTTGTAGCTCATCCTTAGCTTTGTAGTGTAGTGATCAACCTCCTCCTTTAGGTATACTTTCATATCTAATTTTGTAATACATAATAACATGGCTGGCACTCATATGTAAGTAAAGGTTGTAGGTTCTTAACAAATTTTATACCAATCTGTTACAACCTAATGGTCTTATGTATATACTGTATGTGATCATGTTATAAATGTATGGATGGGTGATGAAGTTATAGTGTGGAAATTATCTTGACACTAAATGGAATAATTGTGATAAGAAGATTAGAAGGATCCAGATTTAGAGATGATTGAACATGTGTTTATAGAAGTGTATTTTCTATAAGTAAATTTAGGGGTAGTGTCTCTAGTTATCCATTATGCTATCAAATTTTCATTATGGTAACTCCAACTATTTATGTTATATTCTTAATTAGACTAAGTGGTTATTAAATAATCATCAAAAGAGTAATTAGGCTATAATTAAACAAATGTTATCAAAATAGTAAGGCTTATAAACATGAGATAATCAACATTTGATTATGTGACATGCCTTATTTAGGTCTAGCGACTGGATCAGGTAAGTGGTGTCACATTTGGTGGTATCCTAGTAGGTTTAGGTGTTCCTCAATAAATGGGGTTATATATAAGTGCCATAGGATTAAGATTATGTATTACCTAAAAACTACATTGCTTAAGGCTAATTACTACTCTTTTGATATAGCTTAAAGATGTCAAAATCAACACCATCTAGTGCCAGGGAAGATGTAAAGTGTCATGAACCAATAATAATTAATCAACCAGTGAGTAGACAAACTCCAATGCCTAGTGATGCTTTACAACTGCCACAAGTTTAACCACTATTATTATAGTAGATGGTAGACCTCCTAAGATAAGCTAATGGTGTAATAGCTCCATCTCTACAACCAGTGCAACCACCTCTACTACCATAAGCCCTTTAAAAGATGTACCTAGAAAGAGTCAAGAAAATAGGTGTTAAGGATTTCAAGGTGTAGAACTTGATGATGCAGTTGCATCCTAGTATTGGTTAGAAAGAACCATTACAATTTTATAGTAACTAAAGTTCACACTAGAGGAGAATGTGATATGTGCTACATCCCTACTATAGGAGGAAGCAATCACATGGTAGGAGACTCTCTTAGAATATAAAGGTTTGGCAGAATTGAGTTGGGATTTATTCTTGGAAGAATTCAAAAAGAAGTATATCATGGAAAACTACTTAGAGAAGAAGAGATAGAAGTTCTTAGATCTTAAGTATGGACAACAACAATTGCTAAATATGAAAAAGAGTTTACGAAACTCAGCCAGTATGTAAAGAAAATTATGCCAACTAAAGTAGACTAAAGTAAAAGGTTTAAGAAGGGTCTTAATAGTGACATCAAATTACAAGTGGTGGTGATAAAAATTAGGGAGTTTCTTTCTTTAGTGGCAGTAGCTTATACAGTGCCAAGGAGAGAGAGCTTTCAAAAGAAAAGATCTTTCATTTAGGGTCAAGCAAGCTCAGCTTCAAAAGCTAGCAAGAGGTACTCAACAGTAGTCATAGAGATAAGTTTAGACTCAAAAATCAAGACAAGGGGTTCAAGCTAGATCTTGACAGTAGACTAGAGCTGCCAGTATACCCATTTTCATTGCTAGAAGTGTACTAGCTAGTTGTCAGCATTGTGGGAAAATACATGGAGGTGTATACTGGAGAAAAATTCTAAAAGCTTGTTAAAGATATGGTTTGAAGGAGTATTTAATTAAAGATTAACTTTTTAGGCTTCATCTCTAGCACCTACAAGGGACAGAGAGGTGAAAAGAGCGATAAAATTAGCAGTAGTTAGAAAACCAAGTTAAAAATAGTTGAAAGATGAGAGGTAAAAGCTTCAGCCCTTCAATATGATATTCAAGCATAAGAAAAGGTTAATTCTCTAGATATGATAGTGGGTAAATTTTGTCTCTTTAAATTCCCTACTTTGGCATTAATTGATCCTAGATTAACATATTCATATATGCACTATACATGCATAAGCTAGAGGTTTAGAATAAGAACCACTTGATTTAGATATTATTGTTAGCAACCCCATAGGATATATGATTATTAATAAAGTATATAGAGATTGTCCTTTAATTGTTTAAGGGTGTGAATTCCCTGTGGATCTCATTGAGTTACCATTTGATGAGTTCAATATCATCATAGCATGGATTGGATGTCTAAGTATCACGTAGTAGTGGATTGCATATAGAAGAGAATCACACTTAAGACAACAGATGGGGTTGAAATTATAGTAGTTGGTGAAAGAATAAATTTCTTATCTAATGTCATCTCAGTAGTTGTGCTTGTATAGCCTGTCCAGCAATATTAAGAGCTTATGTCTTTTGCCTTGTAGGCTTATTAACTATAGTCTAAGCATGGCTCTAGACTTCTATACCTCCAGTTTGTTTTGTACTCTCATCTATCTTTGATTTATATAAAAAAAGCAACTTATAAGCCTAAGGAATATATACTTATGTGATGCATGATTTTAGACCTATGGCACTCACATGTGACCTTATACATTTGGGAATACTTAAACCTTTGCTTTGATACCACGAAATTTGACACCCCTCACTTTACCCACTCTTGGATTTGGATGAGAAATGGCATACAACTGATATTGAACATACTTTAATCTTTATTATTTAAAACCTACTGCAAAACTTGAGTATCATAAAACCTTAAAAACACAAGCTTAACAAAGAGTACTTGATAGGTTAGGCTATTTAGGGCAAGATAATGGTTGTTCGGTGACTTTATCTTAAATAGTAACTTGCAAAGAAACACACTTTTAAAAATCTTATGTGCCCCAAAACTTTAGCATCACCACAACCTCCATATCAAGATCAAACATACACCATCCACACATATATCTCAAACACACATCAAACTTAAAGCATACAAAACAAACTTAACTTATACTTAAAACTATACTTTAAAGCTTATATATATCTTTTGTTACATGCTAAGCCCATAGCCCTTAAATATACATATTAGTGCATACTCTATACATCAAAACTATATACAAAACTTATACCAAAAAGAGACTTTTTTAATTCTCAGACTGCAACTAAGACTTCTCTTTATCAACCTCTTTAACCTATACATCACAAAAATAAAAACAATGTGCTAAGCTTCATAACATAGTGGTGTATCCAATGGCATTAAGTGCTCACATTTGCATGTAAGATACATTTTTGATAGTTTTATATCATGTTCATAACATTTATGGCATAAGAAATTGTGTGTGTAAACAACTAAGTTCAACAAATGCAAGTTACAACCTAACAATACAAGTAAGACATTTATTGTTCTCATGTACTTATTTACATGTTCATAATTACCTTTAATTATGTTATTCATTTACTTTGCCTATAATCAACAACCAAGATCCCAAAACTAGATAACAAGACTATCTAGGCCACAAAGGCCATAACTAGACCATAAATTTCTTTACTAGACAATAGAGACCATTACTAGACCCAAAGGTTATATAGTAGACTTGAAGGTCATAAAGGGGTACTAAGGTATAGTAGCAGTTGTAATCTCCCTAGTTGATTGCCTAACCTATCTAGACTAAGTTGTTTATAGTCATATGGGCATTACTTATTATTTTTTTATGTGATTTAAGTTATCCACTTTATGTATACTTATCACGAGTTACATATCAATATTGCCATACGATTTCCATTTCCTTAAGAATGTATCATAAATCATTATATACACATCTTACGCCATTTGGCCATGTCATAAGGATATAATCAACTTTTCTTGTAAGGCCATTATTCATTTTAGCTTAATAAATTATGTTCCTCACTTAGCATGCTAAAATCATGGCATCTAATACATCATGCATTGACTCTTATATCCAAGCTAATGTCTAGCCTTCATCACCCTCATTTAAATCCTCAATTCAAGTTTATAGTTTTATCCATACATAAAAATTCACACATGGCAATTTGGAATGTAACACCTCTTACCTAATCCATTATCAAACTAGATAAGAGATGCCACTTCCTAGTAGGTCACCTATCTTAATTCTACTCTTGCCTGTAACTTATTTAACCTGACTAGAAATGTTATCTTTTTAAGGTTTTATAATCGAGATCTAACATAGCTTACCCTTATAATGCTTGATTTACATGTAATATAGGGTCCTAAGTGGACATGTTCATTTAAATTATCTAAAACTCTCAGAAGCTCTTTACTAATGATGGGTGTCGAATCCAGCAAAAATAAATTCCTACTCTCTAAACACAAATAAATTGTATATAGGGTAAGTAGGGTCGAATCCACAGGGACTGAATTAATTAAATTATTCTAATAACCAAAACAATTAATTCAAATATTTAAATGGGGGTTTATGTAATTAAAGATTAAAACAAGAATTAAAATTAAATAAAGCAGAAAAT
>CANXYI010633997.1:0-15388 GCA_948208565.1 Hura crepitans
TAATGGTTTGGAATAAATGCTAAAGTATGATAATGAATTATAATGTTTATATATGTACAATTAGTAATTAAATGACACGAATTTAAATTGAGTTATTATGGTAAGATTAATTAAATGATGAAAAATAAAATAAATAAATTATGGTGTTCATGAAAGAATTAATGATATATGTATATAGTCATAATTAAATAACTAATTTAAGTGTGCAAAAGTTTAAATAAATGTATTTATGTGAATTATATAATGATATGTTGTATTAATAATTAATATGTGGAATTATATTTAAGAATGAAAATAATACTAATAAAATGAAATAAAAAAAGACTAAATAAAAGAAATATTTAAGGTAGCTAAGGAAATGAAAAATATTAATGTGTGATTTTATTACCAAGATATGGAATTAATTAAATAGATGAATATTTAAGTCATTATTTGTATATGTGGATTAAATAAATGAGTATTTAAAAGTCACATATGTATGTATACAAGTATATACGTAGTTTAAGAAAATTATTAGACAAAAATAGTATTATATTAGAATATAATTGGCAATTATTAAAAAATGGTATTTATTGAGTAATGAAATATATTTGTTCAAGTAAATGTGGCATGGAATAATGAGTAAAAATAAAAGTAAATAAATGTAAATGTGACAAATTAAACATTAAAGAAATAATATATGACAATTAATGGGAAATTGTTGAATAATTAAAATAATGATTGAGGGTAATATATAAAATTTATGTTAGATAATTTTAGGGACATTGACTAAATAAAAATTAATAATATATTGTTTATTATTAATAAAATAGAAAATAAGGAATGATAAATATGTGTTTTATAGGTTAAAGGTGGTCGTGTATATTAAGTGTACCGGGTGTGTTAAAGTGATCATTTTTTATATGAAAGTATGGCATGCTATAGGTGTATGTGCATGAATGTTTTAGATGTAAGAATGCAATTAAATGTGACAATAATAATGACATAGAAATGTGAAAATGACAATAACAACTATGTAAAATTATTTATGTAAATGGAATGGATAATTTCATAGTAATGACTAGAGAATGCAAATTATAAAGTTGATAAAATAAATAGTGTTTTATTCATAAAGTGACTTATAACTAAAGAATATGCGTAAGTGCACAAGTGCCCATAACTGTAATACATAAATGGTGTCATAACAATAGAAATGACCGATAACTATATAAAGTGATAGGTAATTAAGATTTGGCCTATATCAGTTAGACACCCATTAGATGGGTTGATTGGTCAATTAGGGAATTAGTAGCTGCTAAGGGTTTTGGTCCTTTGAGGTAATTGCCTATGATGTTTGATGGCAGATGCAGCCACCAAGGTTTTAATATTGAGCCTTGCACATTCAAGTATTGGGAGTTCTATATGGGCTGATCCTTGCTACCCATTTGATTTATTTGTGGATATTGGGAGGCCCTATAGGGCTGATCCTTGCTATCCACCTAAGATTTGATGGACATACTGATTTGGGATATTGGGAGGTCCCACAAGGCTAATCCTTGTTATCCCCTGCAGATGTTAGGAGGTCTACAGGACTAATCCCTACCTTCTGCCAGTTTGGTATTAGGAAGTTCACATGAAATGATCCTTGCTTTTAGACAGGGTAAGTGCAACTACCGAGATCTAAAATGTGAGCCACTACACAACCTGATCCCACTATCTAATGTCTTTAAATGTAGTCTCTCCAGTATGGGCCTGAAATAGAATGACATAAAGGAATGTGAATAATAATGATTTCGATGAACTTATAACATACTTAGCATGATTTAAGAGTATTATAATATAATTGGGTGAATTTAATCAGACTACAAGATAGAGTGGGTAATAAATAATAAGACTGGTAAGGAATTAACATAATTACATACAATTGAGTATATTTGTCAAATATGGACTGCATAATTTATAAGTTAATAAAAGTAGAGGTTAATAAGAAATTTTTTAATGATCGAACAATGAACATTGAGTGACTAACTCATATATAGTATAAAAGTTATTTAAATAATCAAGTGAATAGAATTATAGTGATAAGAGTAATACATTAAAGGAAATCAATGTGGTAAATTAAAATGATTATGCAAGAAGTGTTAAAAGCAAAAGAACCAAACTAGAAAGCCAAATAAATAACATATTATTTCAATAGCATAAGGTAAAATAATGTAAGAAATGATTATACTATAATATGTCAGTATATGAATGTAATATAGATGTAAAGAGAAGATGATGCTTAGAGAGACAAAAATATTGTTAACTAAAGAAAGTCGACAGAATATGAAGTAGTGATTGTTAAAAGAACTATGAACTCAATTTATATTGCTAATTAAAGAAGGGAAATTTTTATTTATGCTGTGTGAATATATGTTGCATCGTTGAGTATATATTAAACCTAATATCTTATAAGTATTTATATGCTGGGACATAAGATTGTTATAAATTGTTAATGTTATCATATTTATAATACATGCTTATGTGCTTACATGTTATACATATATTTTATTGAATACACCACTGAGCATTATTACTCAACATATTGGCTTTTGCTGGTGCGTAGGTAGTAGATAGGAGTATAAGTAGCAACCTTAAGCACAACAGCGCTGGTTAAAGAGTTCAATTTGGTAAGACATGTACACAAGTGAGTAACATTATTAGATTGGCACTCATGTATATGATAAATAGTGGGCCCTAGATTATATGATTATTGATAGGTGTTTGTAGTTAATAATAGTAAGTTAAATAAGTTAGAGTAATGTCTATCATTTAGATCTAGCAATCGAATTGGCTGAGAGATACTACTTGTGGCATCTGATATTTAAACCAACTATTGGTTGGATATTAAGGTGTTACAAGATATATGAAACATAAAACAAATTCTGGTGGTGCTGCACAAGTCCATACAAACCCAATAACATTTATAGTTAGTCTCCATAGACCACTATAACATTCCAAAACAATTCTATGTAGGCCTTTACTTATCCATAGAAGCATGTTAAACTCAAATTTAAAAAAAAATGGGAAGAATAACAAAAGGAATACACAATAACAAAAGTAAACCATAAACAACAAACCTCAAAGACAAATAAGTTTACACAGACTTGTATTTCCTTATTAAGGGGAGATTTGTGCATATGTGAATTTGGCCATAGAATGTTAAAAAGTAGTCATTAAAAAATCTCTAAAATGTAGGTCCTCATGCACTATAAAAGGTAAGAAACACTTCACTACAATAGGCCTACATAGACTATAAAACCTCTTTAATAGAGGTCCGTGCAGGCTTAAGCGCTACTATAGAAAGGCTGTATAGTAATGTCATTTAGACCAGGAATGATCCTAAAATGTATGTCCATATAGACTAAAAGAAATAAAGAAGATGTACAAAAAGGTCTGGATGAACATAAACCTCCAACTTATAAAGGTCCACACTTTCTTGAGCTTAGGCACAAAATGTTAAGAAGAAAAAATCCATAGCTACCCCATGATGAACACCAAGAATAGAGCACAAAGGAAAACTAATAGTAGAAATGCATAGAAATAAATAAACAAATAAATAAAGCCAAAAATAAATGGAAGAATGCAACAAGGGAGATTTCTCCTCTCTACTAGGTTAGACCTATCAAAATGGGTCTTTTAAACTCCACCGTCATGAAGGATTATTGATTAAAAAACAGAAGTAAAAAAAAGAGAAGAAAAAGTAAGCAAAGACATAAAAGATAAAATAGAATAAAATGAAATGCATTGAAATAAAAACTAAAAAGGTAGGAATAGCCCCTTATAAGGATTTTCGTAAGCTTTTTACCACAAAAAATATTTTTCTTTCAAGCTATGTTAGAGTAGTCCCTTCGAAGCAAAATAACAATAAGGATCTCAAGGTTTCTTACTGGTTACCAATAGAGGATTAAAGTTTTGCACAGATTTTTTAGTGGAGAAAAAAGAGATGAGAGAGGAGAAATGCCAAGTGTTAAAGGTTTTTTTTTTAAAAAAAAATCATTCCTTATTAAAAAATAAAATGTTGGCCTTTTATAGTTCTCACTCAAAACTAATTTATGGGCCCCATAAACTATCTCTCCAGCTATCTGAAAAGTGGTTCCCTAGCAACCAATAAATGTCTAGCTCTACACAAACTAGAGTATAGGTTTGCATGGACTTATATCTTTATGAAAGGAAGTTTACATAGTTGTTAGAGTCATCCTCATTGACAATGTTCATATAGACTGTAAGCATTATAAAAGAAGGTCTGCATGGGCCTCTCTTTTAATCCATTTTTTCAGGTGTTTTCAAGTTCAATTTTTGCTATCTTTTGCTTGGTTTATGAGCCTTCTCTTATATCACTTGAGAGACATCAGACATCTAGGACCTTTTTCATTCGAAACCTTATAAACTAGAAAGTATTAAATGTCCATATGTCTATAATTGATCCCACTTTAATTGGGCTTCCACTTTGTACATCAAGTCATATCAAAGTCCAAAAGAAAGGAAAAGTGTGTACCCACACATTAGAGTTAGTTCTGAGGGCTCTTTTTATGTGGTAAGTATGAGTTTTAACCCTATCTAAGACTAAGAGCTCTCTTTACTTGGTAAGTGTGAGTTGTAACCCTCTCTAGGATAGAGAGCTCTCTATGCTTAGTAGGTATGAGTTTTTACCCTTTTTAAGACTGAGATCTCCCTCTACTCGATAAGTGTGAGTTGTAACCCTCTCCATGACTGAGGGTTCCTTCTACTTAGTAGGTATGTTAAGATATTCTA
This sequence comes from Hura crepitans, assembly GCA_948208565.1. Taxonomy (NCBI): domain Eukaryota; kingdom Viridiplantae; phylum Streptophyta; class Magnoliopsida; order Malpighiales; family Euphorbiaceae; genus Hura; species Hura crepitans. Next base: position 4,774 of record CANXYI010633997.1, read on the forward strand.
ACATTTGAATTTCAATAATATCAAGGACTAAGCACTCCTCATACTAGGTAGGTGTAAGTTTTAATACTCTTCAAGACAAATAGGTAGGCATTATTGAGATGATATGATGTTTGAATTTTGACCCTTTCTAGGAATAAGCAATCCTTCTACTAGGTAGGCATGAGTTTAAATAATTTCTAGGACCAAACACTCATCATGCTTAGTAGTTGTGATAGCTATCAACTTTATTTAAGAGTTCCCTCTGCCTAGTAGGTGTGACATTTATCGACTTTATTCATTGGCTCCATCTAATTGATAAATGTTATGTTTATCAATTTTGTCTAAAAGCTTATAATGCTCAGTAAGTGTGATGTTTGTCAGCTTTAGTTATTAAAGCCATGCTTTAGGCTATTTATTTTAAAGCTATACTTTTGGCTTCTTGTTGGAGGCTATAATTTAGGCTATTGTTTTGCTAATGTGTTTACCACTAGCTATACTTTAAGATGGATGTTAAAACTAGTAAGCTAGTCACTAAAGGGAGAGGCAATGCATTAACTAATAAGAAGCTAGTAAGCTTGCCCCTTACATTCCTTTCCACTAAAGTGTGTGATTCTTACTGTATCTTGTAAGAGTAAAGGTTTATTTTTATAGCCTTCTACTATTTAAAATGGGAGTACGCATACTTCTAATGTGCTCATGCTTCTATAGTTTACCTAGATGTATTTATCAAGCTCTATAATATGACAATTTCCCATTATCATAGGGGAAACCCCGTATGTGATATCTTTTTCTAAAAGAGTCATTTTTGCACAAATCAATGGTGTTCTGTAAATATATCAAGAATAAATATCCCTTACCTCAGGCTAGAAGATTAGAGATACTATTAAGCAACCTAAATATTATTTTTATTACATATGCATGTAATGCATAATGCTAATGTCCTTGATTTATTGTTGGTAATAAAAACCACTGTGGCCAACATTGATTCGAATAAATTCAAAAAGCAACTGAGGCTACTATGATAACGAGGGGAATAATAAGGTGTTAAGGAGATTAAAAGCTCCACCTCTTTTATCCATCTAAGTTGGTTAAGGTATACCATGAATTAAGGAAAGAGGGTTTAGTTTTTTATTATGATCGAGTATAACGTGTTAGCACATTCCTTCTCACATTACAATATGCTTGCCAAGGTATTGTCATATGCCTAATGTCTATTTTATATATGCTATTGTTATTCCTTTTATTTTTTTCTCTCTTCTTTCAATTTTTTCTTTGCTCTAGTTTTTGCCTAATATCCCCTTCCCCCCGAAGGAGGTTTTCATGCTAGCAGATTGTACCTTAATTTTTTCCTATGTGCCTCTAGAAGGAGGATTTCACATTAACGAGCTGATTAACTTTTGCCTAATGTGCCCTTGAGATTTTTCATATCAACAACCTTTTTACAGTTTTTTCTTTGCCCTAAATTTTGCCTAATTCACCCAAGAAGGAGGATTTCACACTAGTAGGTTATGCCCTATTTTTTTCCTCATATGCCTTACAAAGGAGGTTTTTAGACTAACAAGCTGCTTAACTTTTGCCTAAAAAGCCCTCAAGAGTTCTCACATCAACAAGCTTTTTTTTCTATATTAAATTGTAACTTCAAAATGACATTACAATGTATGATAAACTCATATTATCAAAGACTTAAAAGAATAGTCATACAAAATTCAATGGTTTTTTTTTTTACTTCACGTGATATATAATATCAAAATGACACTAAAAGTATACATAATTAATATAACCATATCATCATTAAATGCAATTAAAATTTATTAAATCCTTTGATATTGCCTAATAATATAGTTTAATTACCTCATTACAGTACCCCTATCATTAGTTAGCCCTCGTAGGTCCTTAACTGATTATTTTCTCTCAATCCCTTAATTTTTGCCTAGATTACCCTATGTAGGGTTTTTGCCCCAATAGAGTGGTCTAACTTCGCTAACTTTTTGCTTGAGCTATCTTTTTTGGGTTTTCAACCTAGTGAGATTTTCTTTAATAGAAGAATTTCTTCATTCGGTTGATATTGATAGGTTCCTTGAATTCATTCCCTTCTAAGTCATTAATCTTCACATCTCCCTTCGACAACATTTATTTTAGTAAATAAAGATCTTACTAATTAGATTTGAATTTTCCTCATAGATCAACTATTACAACTTTGGACTATTTTAACCCTAGGTCTTTCTTTCAATAGTTAGGGCTTAACTTTTTTGATCAAGGATCTTATGATATGCTTTAGGTAAATTTGGTTGGGATATAAAGCTCACATCCTTTTCTCATCTAAGAGAGCTAGTTGTTGAAGCTTGTTCTCTACCCACTTTGTCGCTAGTTTTTTAGCTTTAGAAGAAACCTTTAGTGACTAAATTTCTATCTCAATAGGAAGTACAGCTTTTAAAACATACACCAAAGAGAATGAAGGTGATTTTATAGAAGTTGTTATCAAAGTTCTATATCCCCACAATGCAAAAAGGTGTTTATTAGCCTAATCCTTGTAACTTTCTATCATCTTTGATAAAATTCTTTAAGTTTCTTTTTGTTGCTTATATCATGCCATTTGCCTAATTTTTGTTGTGATGCTAAATCTTGTACTTTGCCACCAAATCCCTAGTTGCTTATTGAAATTGCATAGCATTGTAAAAAGCTATGTGGTCTAGGACCCTATAAATATAGATAAGGTGTTTTGTCTCTGAACTAAATTATTTACTTTGCCCCTACTAAACTATAGGAGATAGCTTCTGCTTATTTTGAGAAATAATTAATTGCTACGATGATATACCTATGACTATTCAAAGCTATTGGCCTGATCACTCTAATGATATCTATTCCATAAGAAATAAATGGCTAAGTAGCTATCAAGGTGTGCAGCTCAACTACTGGAAGGTGTCTTATGTTCACTTACATTTGACATTTTTGACACTTTTTAACTGCTTCTATAGTTAACAAGTAAAACCCTTGTCCCATGATCTTTTTGACTAAGTTGAGCTTGTTCATATGAGTTCCATAACATCCTAGATGTATTTCTTCTAAAATCCTTTTCGCTTTTATTTGTTCTACACATCACAGTGTAACCCATAAGACTATACTTATGGCAAAAAAACTATCCCACTAATTTTATCAACACCACTTTATCTCTATCAAATGCATTTTTTGGATAAACCTAATCTTCCAAATACTACCATATATCAATGTACTAGAGTTTCCTATCAAATTCCTCTATCACCATAATACTCTCTTTCTTAAAGCATGGCTTGTTAAAGTTAGATGGCACAACTAGTTGCACTTATCAAATTGTCCTATACTAATGCTAAAGTGGACAATGTATTTGCAATCTGATTTTCCTCTCTTGGCAAGTGATGAAAAGTATAAACCTTGAACTTCGAGCTCACCTGACTTAGGAATTCGACATATGGAACTAACTTATTTTCTCTTGCTACCCTTTCTCTTAAAACCTAATGTGGTACCAATATAAAGTCTCCATATGCCTCTATTGAATTTGCTCCCAAGCATATTATAGCTTCTAATCTAAAGATACTAGCCTCGTATTCTATTACATTATTAGTTGCTCAAAAGCTCAACTTCTTTGCAAGTGGGATTACTTCCCCCTCTTAGGTAAACAAAATAACTTAAACATTAGTCCTTTTTTGGTTAGCTACTCCATCAAAGTATAACATTCATCTTTTCTCCATAGTGGCATTCAAAGTCTCATATGTAAATTCAAACTCATATTGATCACCCTTAATTATTTGTTGTGCCAAGAACTCAGCCACTACATTCTTTTTATGGTCATTCGGTGATATATTATATGTTAATCTCCTATAACAATAATATTCATTTGCTTACCTTTCAAATTAAAGAAGGAGTAGAATGAAGATGTTTGAGTAGATTATGCTTAGCCATAGCTTGTGCCTTGTAACACTAGAAGTAATGCCTTAATTTCTTTCAAGGCTAAATCACTAACAAATAGATCTTTTCTACCCTCAGCATACTTCTCTTTAAAAGGCAAAAATTTCTTACTCAAATAGTAGATAGCAAATTCTACTCTAAACTCATCCTTTTGAGCCAACATAGCTCTCACTAAACTCTGTTCAATTGCTAGATATAGAATTATAACCCGTTGTATTTGTGGTGGTCCAAAAATCAGAGCATTAGTCAAATACCACTTTATTCTATCAAAAGTTCCATATATTATTCATTCCATCTCATAAGGTTATCTTTTCTCAGTAGCTTGAAAATTAGCTCATAGATAGTGGTTAACTCAATAATAGACCTACTGATGTACTAAATCTTGCCCAAAAATCCTCTTACTTCTTTATTTGTTTTAGAAGTAGGCATCTTAATGTTAATTCTAGCCTTATTTGGATCTACTTCTATACCTCTTTGGCTAATATGTGCTCAAGCAATTTACTTGAAGTCACTTTAAACATGTACTTCTTTAGATTGAGATTTAGATTATACTAATCAAATCTCTTAACTCTAAAGCTTTGAAATAACCTTATTTAGTTGTAGACTTAACCATCGTATCATCTACATACACTTCCACTTCTTTATGGATTAAGTCTCTAAGGATTTTAGTTGCCATGCACTAATAAGTTACTCTAGAATTCTTCAACTTGAATTGTATCACTTTCTTTACCTTATTATTTAATAAAGGTTATTTTGACTTTATTAGGAATCTTGTTCAAAATCTTATTGTACTTGACATAGCCATCCATAAAATTGAACATGCTAGCTATAGATGCACTATCAATCAAAACATTAATATGAGAAAGTGAAAAATCATATTTTTGACAAGCCTTATTTAAATCCCAATAATCTATACACACTGTGATGCCTCTCACCCAACCCATTTATTGATCCAACTAAGGGCTAGCATATAATTAGTATCAAACATACTTATTGCTTAGGCTATTATTGGTCATCGTGTCAAAAATCCATCAACATAATTGTTGTCTGGTGAAAATATCCCAAATAGTAACATGCATAAAAACAATTCTAAAATATCTCTTATACATCAAAACTACAATGCCACATATTTAATTACATCATTTTTTACACATATAAGAAATCTCAATTGAACTCATCTTACTTCATAATCTCATAATACAAATAAATCAAACTTAACATATATCGTCAACATATGCAATAATATGCATCAAGATCAAACCTAACATAATAAGCATCATACTCTTAAGAATACCATCTAAACAAAACACATATATATGGTTATATATAAAAACCATCTTTAAAGATTATAAATATATAGCCCTTGAACATAATAGGCCCATGCCCCTTACAAGTCCATCTGAGTGCCAAAAACTAAACCAACTTCTTATCTTATACAAATAAAACTAATTATATCCAAATAAGAGCAACTCCACTTCGATTGTCCTCATCTGTTGTAACCTATAGCTTCCACGTACTCATAGGCATATGAACCTATAAATTGGAAAAACACAAACGACGTGCTAAGCTTCATAGTTTAGTGGTGTATCCAAGAATATAAAGTTTAAACATTCATGAACACATCAATATACAAGAATAATTCACTTTTACATTAAAGGTTTAATTAATTACTTTATTAATAAATAATAGTCATGTATACATATGATAATACATTTTATTGTGTCTTAACATGTTAACTACACTTCTAATATAGCACTATATTAATTATATTTATATTCAAAAAGATGGGAATTGATGTATATAACATCATTTAATACATTCGTATTACATCGCATCGCCATTTCATACTTATTATCTCCTTGTCATTTGCTTAATTATTTCCACTTCTTCTTCATAATCATGAAATTCCTTAATTTAAGCTTACTTAGATTTTAACATATAATGAATTACATAACTTAACCAATATCTAGCATATATCTTATAGTTCTCATACTTAGCATGATTTGGCTTACTATAAATTACTATAAACCAATTACATACTTCTATCATAATAAGTTCATGTAATTATTTAACCTTACCTATAACCTCATTACCATATTAATCCTACTATTATATGTCCCTTTCTTACAAATACGTGTTTATTCACTATTAAGTTTATGTAACACGTTCAACACTACACATGCCACCACTTAATTTAACTTATTCAAATACTTGCCTATAATTCTAACTACCTATTTTAAACATTGCATACCTCATTTATATGTTTATATCATGCAATTTCATTTCTTCATAATAGGGGATAACAATAATAATTAAAAAGGCATGCATATATAGCCATCCTACTTATAACTCACTCCACATATCATTTCTAATAATTATAACACCTATTAAGCTTTAACCATACATAAACATCATGCATCATAAAACTAATATGTTATATTGGCGTACTCTTAACTCTACTTCTTTTAGGTCTTAACTTTATTTATACATGTATATAATTACAAATGTTCTGCTTTTACACTTCATTACATGATAAAATGATTCATCACACTCTTTCATCATATTTAGGCACATTTCATATTAGATTTATAAAATAGATTCACACATAATTATTCCATCCTCACATATAGTTTCTACAGTCACATGCCAAACTTTGTGTCTATATGCGTCTGTGCCATTTTAGTTGAACCTTTGATAAAAGGTACCATGCGGTATAAAGCTATTCAATATCATCATAATTATGTTTCTACAAGTTATACAAAATTAAAAACTTCTTAATATTAGGTTAAATAGATTCACATCTTCTTTAGTTATGTAATCATTTTAATTGCCCATACTCAATGGACAAGATCCTAATATTCAAGGCCATATAGGGGATGAATCAAATCTAAGACTATAAAGGTCATAATAAGGACCTAAAAGTCATAATCAAATACAAGCCCAAAGACAAGAACTATGGTCTAAAGACCATATACGGGGGATCAAAAGCCATCTACTAGGGCTCAAAAGCCATGAGTAGGCATCGAAGTACCCTAGCAGCTACTAACCTCCATAGTTAACCAGTCAATCTATCCATATTAAGTTGCCTACATTCATATCATAATTACATTTGATTTATATGAAGATCAATGTACATGTATCAATGGTTGCATAAAATCATCATAACATTTCTATTTCTCAAGGATTCATTATAAATTTTCATTTATAAATCTAAGCCATTTGGTAGACTTATCATCAAGAGGGAAATAATCACTTATCTATTATAAAGGCCATTTGGCCAATATATCCCCAAAAAGGAGATTTGTATCACAACTATTCTCAATATGTTAAAAACACTTACTTTAAGTAACACTTTTATTCGCCAACACATGTATCAAGCTTGACATTTTCAATTTATATTCCACAATGTACCACGATTATTTACTAGCATGCATTAAATTACTTTTATACATCTTTATGATTGATAAGCCTACATTCACATATATCTTAACATATAGCAATATTAAACATATCTCACCTTTCTTTACCTTATACCATATCGCCAATTTGATTCAGGCTTACCTATACACTAACTTTTCCTTATAATAACACCATTAAGAATCCTAATTAACTACTAGTCACTTATTTATAACTTATTACAATATTTACATGCTCATAACCTTATCACATATATGAAATTTCAAATATTACATCAACCAATTACATTTGAACATCAAGATTTATACCTCTATATCATTCAAGCACCACTCTTAGTTTGTTTAATTACTATTAACATCTAACTATGTTACATATTCATTTCATACAAAAATTAAATAATGTACTCATGAAGTTAGTACACATGTATGAAGTTTTTTACTTAAAAAAATTTCTTCAAGAATTCAATTTTATGCATATGATCCCATAATTTTAACCTACACCTATTTTACTACTTATATGCTTATAACTTCACTACTTTTCATGCAATTCCATCATCATTCCACTAATTACCTACTTTAAGATCAATTTTACATCATGCCCATCTTCAAGTTATACTTTTCTAAAAAAAATCAAACTCACATAGTCCTATACTTCATAACTAAAATTTCACCTATCACTAGATCACACACTTCAGTTAATAATCATTATTATATACTTAAACATCTTTACACTAATGTACATGCTCATCACATATATTATTTACATGCATTAACAACACATATACACACTTTAACATATAAAAAGCTTATATAGTCTTGGATACAATACAAATTAGGCCAAAAAGACTTTAAGCACCTCAATCTACTCTCTTCTCCTTCTTTTTTTTTCTTATTCTTACCTTTCCTTTCTTCGTCTACATAAACATACAACTCTATCACAATAAAAAAAATTCATAACAATTCACATGCTTAATACTTGCTAGAAGTAACTTTATGAAACTTCAATTAACACCTCTAGACACCCATAAAATTATCAAAATTGAATTAAAATTGCTTACCCAAAATTTTGTCATTATTCATCTAAGAACACTTAACCTAAATTTCTCCTTGTTAAGCCTTCAATCTTATGTTTTAACACTTGAAGGTGTTTGCTGATGTCTTTAAATGATTTATAAGGGTGAGAGATATTAAGGAACAAATGAGAATTAGCCTCAAACCATGGGAAGAAACTCCCAAGGCCAATGGCACCATGAAAGGGAAGAGGAATTGAGTTTTTTTTCATCTTTTCCTCTTTCATTTGACTTCTATCTTAGACTTACATAATCCCCCACCAAAGGCAAAACTTATATCATTTAAATGATCTAGTGGTCTATATATTCTTTAGTTTCTTCTTTAGTTCCCTTCATTTTATTCTTCCATTCCATACACCAACTAACAATTCTAACAATCCCAAATAATCATACATAACATTACCCAATGGTCTTAAACAACTCGTAAGAAAAAACCTTAAAATTCTGATATAAAACTAACTTTTTTTTTCTTTATTTGATTTTTAAAAAATTCTTTTGATCTCTAAAAATTTCAATTCCAATCCCACTTAACTCATTATAATATTTGAGTATCAAGTTATGAAATTCTCGAGTCAATTTTGGCAAAACACTAGAATTATCAGTTCAGTCCTAACTAGGTTACTATTTATATTAGATTGTTGTCAAAGCTTCATTACTAGTTTTAACCTCTTTAATAACTTTATTTTCATTCTAATTTTAACCATAATTATATTATAAATAATACTTTCATCTTATTGGATTATTGTAGATTGGGTCTTGAGAAATACTATTTACATCTCAAAAAGTACTATTCATTAATAAATTTTATTATCTGCTATTGACTATCCAAATATCCTATTTTTCATGCCAAATTTCACCCATGGCCTATTTATAACACACACTATTAGTCCATAGAAAGAGTAACATCCATATCTCGGGAGTTGCTATTCACAACTCGGTATTTTTGACTGTGATACACATTCTCACTCTTCCATCTTTCTTTGGTACTTGAACCATGTTTGCTAGCGAGGTAGTCACTTCACCTCTTTTGAGAACTTGGCCTCAATCTGATTATAAACTTCCTCTTTGATCTTTTTAGCCCATTTTAGTCTCATACGCCTTAGTTTTTGCTTCACCAACTTAACCCCTTCATGGATTGGAATGGCATGCCCTGTTACTGATCTATCTATGCTAGGCATGACTTGATAAGTCCATGTAAGTACTTATTTGTATTTTATTATTAATTTCTAAAATATTTCTTTCTCTTTAGGGGTAATTTCAGATATAATTAATATATTTTTAGGTTAATTTTCTTTATTAATATTAAATTATTCTATTTTAACTAATTTAATGTCAAATATGTGTGCATGGTTATAATCATGATACAATGTAATGCCCAATAGTCAAGGTCTTATGAACAGTACCTTTTGGGCTCGAGTGATGTTCCTCGCAGTGCGGGTCATCATTGTGAGTCCGATGACTGGTGCATTGGTCATAAAACTTTGATGGGCCTCAAAATAGGCAAAATGAATGAATTAAAAAAATTTAGCAAAACCAATAAAGCATTTTAGGTCAAGAACTACTATATGAGGAGATAAAATGAGGTCAGGCTAGGATAGCCCTAGGATATGCCTGAACGGTCTCGAAAACACCACACCCTGAACCTCAAAAATTCCACTGAGTATGATGGAGGAGGAATTATAATTTTTTAAGGTCAATAGATATTTTTTCTGAATATTTTATTCTGGCAGGTGAATAGTCCCAAAAAGTCAACTATTGAATTTTGACTTGAAATTTTATGTGGGCCCTAGTTACACTAATTAAGGATTTTTAAAACTAAAATTAAAATTTTTGGAGGCCCAGAGAATATTTTGTGAATTTTTGAAGCCAAAAGTGACTTAAAATGCTTTTTAGCCATTTAAAGGCCATGTGGGCCAATCCAAAGCCATCCAATCCACAATACTTAAAGAGTTTACACATGTGAACCACCTCACATGTGCAAGAATCATCTTTAACCTCCCACACCAAAGAAAGCCGACGCTATTGCCACTATTCCTCTACTAAATTTTCTTTAATTCTCTCTCCTCTCTCCTCCAAACTCCACAAAAATCATAGGAAATAAAACCTCCATCCTCCATAGATACTAATTCCACCAAGAATTTTAAGAAAAGAGCTCAAAATTGGGAAATTCACCACTTAGGTGAATAATGACCAAAGTGAGTGTAAGTG
>CANXYI010634191.1:0-10316 GCA_948208565.1 Hura crepitans
ATGGGAATCATTTAAGGTTATATAAGAGGCTAAATAAGCAATAGAAGTTTTAATTATAGTGCCTCTATGAATAGTAACCTAATTTTATCTGAATGATAAAATATCTTATTTAAGCTCAAAAAAATCTAAAAATAGCATGACTTTATGGTAAACAATTCTATCTAAGCCAATGGTACTGAGGTTGGAAATTTTTTAACATTAAGAAGTATTTTATTTAAGTTAATTAAAATGGTGATTATTTTGTTTAGTTCGCTCAGTCAAAAATTATGAAATTCGAGAGAAGTGTTAATTAAAGGGTTTCTTAATTTTTATTAACAAGAAAGGAATTTAAGGAAGCTTTATGATGAAAATTGAATTTTAAACACTAAAATATCATTGATTTAATCTCTACCATCAGATTTTAAGTAGGATGATTATGGCCATTAAAGAGGGGTATATAAAGCATGGAACATCTAGAATTTATATAAAGGATTAAAGGCTTCTTCCTCCTTTCTCACTGTGAATGGCTGAATTCTTCCCCCTCTTTCTAAGCTTGATTTTTCTCTCTCCTTAACCCTTAAAATGCAGCCACATCCCCCAAATTAAAGGTGTAGAATCCATCTATCACCTTCCTAGAGGATAATTATGGATAGAAATAAGCAAAACAAGGTGGGATTTGAAAAATTCAATTATGGAGAAATTTAGGGTTTCAAATTCCCTAATGTGGTAAATTCGTTATTTTCAAGGTTCATTAATTTTTTACATTATTTTGGGAGCCAAAATTAAATTATTCTAGCTTCAATTTAGAGTTTAAAGTGAGTAGGAATGTTTTATGAATTTTTCTAACAGAAAATGCATTATGTTTCTAGTAATTTTTAGAGGTAAGCATGAGATAATCAAACTCATGCTATGGAATGCTAATTTGGAGGCAAATGAGACCATTAGTAATGTATTCAATGAAATATATGCATATGTATGTGATTGATTAATATAAAGTGTATGTGTGTGTGTGTGTGGAATTATTTGAATTTATGGTATATAAAATGTTTATGTTAATTTTATGGTATAATTAGGTTGTTTGAATGTATATAACATGATTTAATTAGTTAATTTGATAAGAGGAATAAGTTGAGAAAGTTAAATGAATATGGCTAAATGGTATGTGATTTATGTTAGTGATGGTTTATAGAATTTTTGTATTTAGATATGAATTTGGGGGAGTTTAATGGCACATAATGAATAATGGAATGATTAAAATAAGGTGTAATTGAATATTGTATCAAAATAATGAATTTGTTATGCGTGCATGCCGTTTGGCAAAATGAATGTATAAGTGTGTGCAATTGTGTTTAGGTTGTTTAGATTTTCTGAATTATGTATGTTAAAGATTGAATTAAGTGGTGATTAATGCATTAAGTAAATAGCTAAAATTGTTATTAAGCATAACATGAATAACATAGTAGAATGCATAAATTGCTGCATGAGGTATGCATAACTTAGGTTAAATAATATATTTATACAAATAAATTATAAAAAGATTAATTTAGGTGAATAATGAAGGAATAAATGAATTTTAATATGTAAATTATCCTAGACCCAAATATATGTTTAAGTATGTTAATGAATGACATGCTTATACTTGTATGATTAATGGTTAATTACATGTAGTTAATTTGATTTAATATGGTATGCTTAAATAAGTGAGGAAAAATACATTAATGAATGTTGTGTTTATATATATGTGTGTGTGTGTGTGTGTGTGTGTGTGTGTGTGTGTGTGTTATGTATAGATATAAAATGTTAATATTTATTAAATAGACTAAAAAGATATTTAGTATAATATTTAAGAGAAAATAATAATAATAATAATAATAATAAATAAGATAAGTATTTAAGTTAATTTATGAAATTTATAAATATTAAATGTGTAAATTTATTATTAAAGTAGTCAATTAAATAAGTAAATATTTAAAATAAATTTATTTGTATATGTATATAGTTTGAGTAAATATTTTGATAAATATAATATTATATTTATCAATTGTTAAAAATGGTTTTATGAAAATATAATATATGTGTTTAAGTAAAAGTAAAGTGGATTAATGAACATAAATATAAGTGAATAAGTACATGTATGACAATTAATGAAAATAGTAAGGATGGATAATTATAATTATATGATAGAATATTGTGTAAAGATTTATGCTAGAAAAACTTAATGACATTGATTAATTAAAATATATAGAATAATGTTAGAGAATACTAAAGAAAGTTGGGAAAGGAAAAGTATTCTGGGAAAAATCAAACTTTAAACTAATTATGTGAACAATAAATTTAAAGACCTAGAAAAGTAATATGTAAGGATGATAATATAGTATGATGAAAATTGAAGAGAAAATGAATCACGTACATGATTAAAAAATAGCATCATATGGTATACGATATAAGAAACATACCTTGACATGAAATACTCATTACATTACATACATGACATAATGACATTATTATATGTTACATATGATGTATATAAATTATAATCTAGTGAGATCATAAATATGTCATGAAAGTGATAGCACCCCAGGTGTCCTTGGAAATGATGATAGTATTTTTTTCAATATGCAAGACTTATAAAAAGGGCTAAAATAATAGGTTTAAAATAAAGTCAAACTATAAAATTTGAACAACATATGTGACTTATGTAATTGAAGAAAATTGTAATAAAACTATAAGTAAGGCCCATATCAATTAAATAGTACACTGGATTGGTCGATCGGTCTCCTAGGGAATGCAACAACCGCTAGAACACTTCAGTGTAACCTTTTTGTGCTGGTTCATGAAAGCTATCTCACATACATCCCATCTTGGTACCTTAGTCCATGAGGGCCACTATACCTTATAACCTGTTATAATGATATTGAGGTCCTCAAAGACTATTTCATTATTTTAAACAGGTGCAGCTATCGACAGGTCCAACAAAGCCATTGCATATATATTTATATAGGTGTAGCTATAGAGAGGTTCAATAGGATTGTAGCACAATTTATGATTGTGACACCACTTACTCGACCCATTCACGGGACCTAAATAAAGAGTGTCACATATCTATTATCTATCTTATTATGTGTTCGATTTACATAAGATCTTATCCTTTTTAAGCAACTACATATCCTGTTATCATACAACCTATAAAAACCTATCTTATCGAAAACCTCATCAAAGGTATGCTAAAGGGTTCCTTATGTCAAAAATTCAATAGCATAATGGCTATACCGAGATACCATCCACAACAGTAATCTGCATAAAAACAACACTTTTAATATATCAAAACATATCTCATCATTAACTTAGTCAATCTGACTATCAAAACTCAATGTCATCTCAAACACTAATATACATAAAGATCAACATACATCTCATAACTATTCCAAACCATACATATATAATAGTTTGGCAATCATCATATATCAATTCCTATCAATAACATGTCCTTATAGATATATACATATATTACAAGATCACATCAACTTTTAATACGTAGAAGGCCCATAATCATACATTAGTATACATATGAGTGCTCATAATCTCTTTCCTTTCTTATTACATATAGCATACAAAAACTGTGAAACTAACATTATCTTTAAATAAGCCTATGTCATCTGTAGCCTTGAGGTTCTTTCTTTTGAGCTATCCAAAAACCTACACATCATAAACAGAGGATGCACTAAGCTTTACAACTTAGTGGTGTATCCAAAATAGTATGGCACATTCCTTTTCTTTTCATTTTATATTAAATACTTTTAATTATAAACATTCATAATATTTTAGTCTTCTATGTTATAAATTAATAATACAACATGTGTAAAAAGGCAAAGATAAATAGGACATTATCAAATATTAAGGATCTAGACATACATGATTTATAATAAAAAACAAATGTGAAAAATGAACCATTATCTTGTTACATGATTCAATCACAATAGCTCATACATAAGCATAATAAATCATATACTTCATTATTACAAAAATCATTACTATGCTTAACTTAAACATTACCATACCTTGACTTTTATTTTATCTCACATGTGTATCATGCATAAGCCACAGTCATGCAAAATTTAACTCATTACAATGATCATACTTTAGTCATTATAACCCTAAACAAATATTACAATTTTTATTCATAAATTTTCATCCATAAAAATTTAACTTATCACATGACAAGTTTCTTTATACATAACATACTCATATGTTATAACATGGCATCAATCATAAACATAATGCATCATAAGATCATACATTAGTATATAATTCATACATTATAGAGGATGTGTAGTCTTCTTTAAAATTCATTTATTAAGCCTATATCTAAGGACATACATACACTATGGATAACAAAGTATCGGTGGACCAAAAAGGCCCTATGACCAATGTAGGCCCCACACGTATTAGACACAAAGGTTATAAATGATCATAAGACATAGAGGTCAAACATAAGGTAGGCTAGTATAACCCCTATGAACCTAAAGGTCCATCTACTAATGTAGACTCGAATATCAAACATATCATGAGACTCAAAGGTCAAGCATGAATTATGAGACTAAGACTAAGCATAGCATGAGTCAATGGACATTACATAAAATAATGGCCAATATGACCATTTATGAACCCAAAATGTCCATCTACCAATATGGATCTAAAGATCAAAGATACAAGCTCATAGGTTAGTCATTTAGTAGACCCATAGGCCAAATGTATCACAACATGAAGGCTCCTAAAAACCCATCAATTCATACATCACAACCCAAAGGCTACAGAGGTATTAAAATACCCTAGCAGCTACTAACACTCTTAGTTGACCAGCTAACCTATCAAACTAGCATGTTTACTTGTATGAACCACTAACCAAATTTACTTTTCGTTTCACATTCTTAAAGTATGTTGAGTTAATTTTATCTTTAATTTAGTAAACACATGACCTTAGGCAAAATAAATGTTTTTCACCATTTATTAATCCTATTATATTACCATTCATGCAATATGAGTATATTGATTAATACATCAACATTCCATCTTTTATGCACAATAGACATTATCATAAGTATTTTACTCTTTTAATCACTTTAGGCTATTCTTGCCTTATATCCATATTATTACGTCATAAACATTTGATAAATGCCTAAAGCACATATCAGTTTCCATTTTAGGCTATTCAGCCATATAAAAAACTCATCATGCATTATGGTGTTTCCCAACTATCATATGCCATCCACATCATCATTTCATAAATCATATATCATTCCCATATTAGGCCATTTAGCCATATCATAATCTTATCATGCATTATGGCATTTCACAAATACTATATGCCATTTACATCATCCTATCATCCTTTTCATGCCAATAGTTCATATATATGTTTAAATAGATTCTCATTATATTATATATGTCATTACATGTTCTCATAATCATTTTCACTTATATGGTCATGCGTTATTCATGACATACATAATAGGCAACATACACACAACTACAGGCCACATGCAATTTTGCTATCAAGCCTCCAAGCACTCATACACCCTATTCAATTACATCATACACCTTATCTTATGTCTATATATACACATACATCTATTCATAGACATACATCATCACATCATGAAACTACTTCAGCTAAGATAGCATAAGAAACTTTAAGCATCAACCTGAACATATTCAAAATCAAATGCCATTATAAACTCTTATGATGCTACATGTAAGACATTAACATAATGATCCTATATTATGCATCTATCTAATGCATATAATTATAAGGAACATAAGGACCCATTCACACATTATTAATTTCTTAAAATCGAGCATCATAATTAATCATTCAACTCATTGCCATATTATGACATCTCATCATGTTGCAATATGCTCATAATTGCTATAAATGCATTGTTGCCATTACATAAAACCATTTGACCAAGCCATCAAGAATTGTTGAACCATACATGCTTTCTCATTTCACGCATCAACACAATTGGTTATGACAATAAATATGTATATTATCATGTATCATCCATACCATGCTTGTTATTAAACATACGCATATATGAATTTATCATAGGCCATAACTTGATTTATACATCTTAAGTTCACTTCTTTACAAAATATGGCTCATCTCATATTTATATTATCACATATTCAAACTTATGCATAAATCATTCTTTGCATGCATCATTTCACAATATTCACATACATACATGCATTTAGGCAATTTAGCCATGACATCCCATTGCATGCTACACATATTCTTATTCACATCTAAAACTTAATACATGCTTTGATGATCATTAACATTTATAGCATTATTCATCATCTATCATATGGCATAAATAAAGCATAACACATGCATATAAATATCAAAAGGCCATTCAAATTTTAGGCCTTCAAACATCTAAAAGCATCGCATTTAATTCCTTTCTTGGACTTACATCATATTTATCATGTGTAATGTACAACATGCATACACTTACATCATATCATCATACATGATCCCCATACATTATAACATCATTTAAGGTTTCAACACACCTATATAATGTCAATCAATATGACTAAAAGCCATTAATAAGCTTAATTAGTCAAATATCCATAAATATACACATATTACATAATAAGACACATGCTTTAGAAAGTAAAAATCATAAGACACATACTACAAGGGATACACTTACTTGAATAGCATCAAAACACTCTTTAGAGTATCCATAAATCTTCTCTAATCTTTTCTTTTTGCTTCCTCCTCATCACCTCTTGAACATAACCTTAATCCATAATTAAAAATTCATAACAATTTTAATATGCCTCTAATAAAAAAATCAACCTTATAGAACTCTTATTGGAATTCCAAAGACACCACAAAAATTATGAAATCCTTAAAATAACTATTCATACAATATTCAATTATTATGCATCCATAACATCCAAAAATTCACAATAATTAAAATAGCCATCAAATTCTCAAATTGATTTGATAAAACTCTTATTGGCATTCTATTACATCTTTAAAAAATTCAAATTTTGAAAATAAACAATTTTTTCCATACTTGGTAACTATTCATCCATAATATTCAACAATTCATAATAATTCAAACATGCATCCAAATCAAAATCCAACTTGATATATCTTGTTTTGTAACCTTAAATTATAGCAAAAAATTATTAAAAGTTGAAAATAATCACTTACCCAATTTTTGTTTACTATTCACCTTTACGCAACCCATCTGAAATTCTCCCCGTTCCCTTCAATTGAGCCATCAAATCTGATGCTCGGACTATGTAAGAGATGAATCATATCTAAAAGGTCGATTTGGTGTGAGATTTGGAGAGCCAAAGCCTGAGAAGTCCTAAAATGGCTTATTTTGACTTTCACATGAAAGATAAGAAAATGAAGGAGAAAGTCTACTTGAAAACTTGGTTTTTTCAATTGAAAATATGGTTTACATACCAAAATTAAATGTCTAAGATCATATTTTAAAAAGAGATCCAAAGGCTTATATTAAAGCACATGTAAAAATCATTTATTTCTTGATTAAATCTTCAGGTTATTCTTGTTTAACAATTCTTTCATTCCAACATCAATTTACAAATATTATGGTCCCAAATAATCATACACATGATTTTGCAAATGCCCTAAAAAGTCTATGCTCAAAAATAAGAAAATCTTATTAAAATCACTACTTTCATCTTTACCAAATTTTCACATCATTTAGAAATTGCCATGAACCTACCAGTGGGTTAATATGCAAAATTGTGAAGTTAGACTTTCAACACAATAACCTATCAATGGGTTAGTATGAAAAACCAAATGGTTAGACTTCAACACCTTAACCCATTGGCTTTCATTTTATAGCATTTGTGTTTCTTGTCATAATCCCCTTTAAATACATAATTCCATCTATGTTTATACATACATACACACACACACACACACACACACACACACACACACACACATATATATATATATATATATATCTTTAACCCTATTGCTTGTTATAGCTTCTGCCTTTTTACCAGCTTATAGACTTCATTTTGAATTCATACTTCACCCAAAAATATTTCAATAATTGCTTTTAACCTAGTTACAGATTAACATATAAAAATAGAAAAGACAAACTTTTACACATTAAACCTCTAGTGGGTTAATATGCAAAATTGTGAAATAAGATTTCAACATTAACTCACTAGTGGCTAATGCTATGTATCAAGGGATTTCATGAAAATCCTAGATTATGCTTTAACTCATCTGTGATTTAATATACAAAATTGTATGGTTTAATGCCCATTCTATAGCATTAGTAAGACCTAAATCTCGAGTAACATTATTCATATACCAAAAAGTATTATTCACAAATAGCGAGAATGTAAAAACCCCTACTAGATTTCTGAAGAAACCCAATAAATAGTACACTTCCTACCAGGTCACCCATTCTAACTTCTTCCATGCTCATTAATTTAACTTTTACTTATGTTATACTAATCAATTCTATCTAGCTCTAATCTCACAACTGTTTGTTCCTATAATCCACTTAGGTTCATGTTATCATGTTGATACAGTTTTAGAATGATTTTAACATAGTTCGGTATTTCCAAAAAGAAATCGACAGCATAATGGCTGCCCGAGTCACTATCCCAAATTTTTTTCCAACCTATAAAACACTTCTATGACAAGTTATCACATCTCTTGGACCCTTTTAGTTCCCTAGATATCAACCTATCATTATCATCTATCAAACTGCAATCATAGGCCTTAGGCCACAATCAGAAAAATCATAGACATAGAACCTCTAGCTCATAAATCATATCATCAAATAAGGGTGATTACATATAATCAAGATAGTCACGTAAGGACTTATTACAAAAGTACTATCTTGACATAAACAAAACCTTCTATATGATACCCTAACTCCCACCTATGTGCATGAGTGCAAAACTGTAGCCTAAGCACATGGCAACTATACTTACCTATCCTCTAAACCTTAACTGCATGCACTCTAAGGCTGCATGTAAGCTCTAAGTACCTATGCACCAAAACTGGTACACTGAGTATATAATACTTAGTGGTAAACTCAAGCATTTAAGTCATTTCATTCAAATTATCATGCATTTGTATGGTAGTGATATTCATTTTGTTTTGTCAATTTATAATATTATAAATTACAAAGTACATTCATCAAAATGACCCCACTACCTTTCTTCCTTAACTATTTAGGTAATATCTTAAAATTCCATATCAAAGATAAACCTTTTTAACTTAAGGCACTAGACCCCTAAATAATTATTTAGGCAAATGCCTAAAATACCCCTACTTCTGTCCATAATCCTTTTATTGCTTATATAATCATTTAGCGCTCAATTAGATTATAAATCTAAACCACTTTCATATATACTTTGCAAGGCTTCATTAATTGATCAGGGTGGTACATATTACTTATGCAACTACCATATTGCCCCTGTATCATTCAAGTTAATAAAACCTTTAGTTAACTATTATGTTCCAAGTAATTCATAGATTCAAGTCATTGTTATAAGTAACATTTATGATGCTTTATTATCAAGACAATAAATAATATGCAAGTAAAATTACTAAAATACCCCTGGTCATACATTTTATAGTATTATATGGAGATTCATACCAAATAAAGACTCTCTACTGCTTATTAGTCCTAATTTAATTCATTATTATTTATTTAACTAATTTATCTAGCCTGACCGTGAAGATGACACCGACATTCACTGGACCTAAAGGGAATGAAAAGAGTGTAGTGATCCATATTTTAGACCCTGACCATTACACTGGCTTAATTGATAAATGTTCATAGCCCGATCTAAGTCTCTAACTAGTGCAATAGTCCAGCAGGACCTATGTCACTGCACCAGCAAGAATCGAGAAAATGCCCACAGTCAAGTCTGACTATCTAGCTAGTGCAGTGGTCCTGTGGGAGCTACACCACTACACTAACAAAAATCAAGAAAATGCCCATAGTCAAGTCTAACTATCTAGCAAGTGCAATGGTCTTGCAGGACCTACACTACTTCACCAGCTAGAATTGAGAAAATGCCCACAGTCAATTCTGACTATCCATTTAGTGCAGTGGTCCTCTAGGGCCTATGCCGCTACACTAGCAAGAATCCAGAAAATGACCACAATCAAGTCTGACTATCTAGCTAGTGCAGTGGTCCTGCGGGACCTACGCCGCTGCACTGGCAAGAATCAAGAGAGTGCCTATAGTCAAATCTGACTTTCCAACTAGTGTAGTGGTCTTGTGGGACTTACATCACTACACCAG
>CANXYI010634239.1:0-16865 GCA_948208565.1 Hura crepitans
ATAACAATTCTATCTTATTTTTTAGCACAATGAAAGGCTTTGCAAACTTTAAAGATCTACGACACATTACCTTTGTAAGAGTATAAAAACTCAAGATAATCCATTATTTCTTTTATAAATTTACAATGTAACCAAACAAGTCATGTCACTACCAATAGAGTTTAAAATTTGTAAAAGAAGTGGGCATCATCCTTAAGCCATATATATTTAGTATTATTGAAGGAGGGTCTAAGATCAAGTTATAACATCCACTAACTTGACTCCCTAAAGGATCTGAGTCAAAGAATACCGCAAGTTGAGAACTTGTACTTTTGTAACTTGGACTAGAAAATTTCATTCCATGACCAGCTTTAAACCTCAATTATAAACACATCATGCTTGGCAATCTACAGCATAACAACTATATCGAGAGCATAACCAAATTTACCTGTAAAGAAACTAACACTTCTCATATAAATCTTAACTGTACTGCATCACAATACTTATAACATCTATCAGCAATATCATCCATCCATACACTATTAGTGTAACCAATGCTACCCTAAAACATTTCCACTTACTAGCTAACACATCTCAGTTATTACGTCCATAATTTTCACATTCCTTCAAATGCATACAATTAATAAGCAACTCATGTATCTATAGCTAATATTTACAATAGAATCAATAATTTCAATATCATTACATAAACTCTCTTGATAAACAACTACATACAACTATAATATATTTCATATTCCATATCACATCTTCCATGGGTAGATCTTCTTATATTACAACACTCCTAATCAGCTGAAATTCACTTCTTAAAACCTGCACATATAGTAAAATCACCGAACTAAGCTTTTATATAGTGGTGCTTTAGAAAGAATCTTAAATATGTAATTAAATTAATTCAAAGCTATATAAATATGATTAAACATGTATAAGTATTTATTAACTATTTTATTTATGTTTATTGTCATAAACTACCTAAGGCATAAACATATGGAAATTTTGCTCTATTTAGTAATAGTTTAAAGTTCCATCAATTAAGGTGTCTTCTATAAAATTATTTTCTAATTCTTAGAAATGTTACTAATAACCATGTATATCATCTTGGTTTAGTTAATTATTATTTCATACATTGCTAATAAGGTTAACTGCATTCTTATAAAACTATTTGAAGTTTTACTCAATTTCAATAGGAACTATATCACATATAAGCATTAACTTGTTAAATTAAATTGCTATAAAATGTGATAAGAAAGTCCTATACTCTACAACTTAAACATACTATTGCTCATCCATATTTACATATTTTGTTGTATTGTAACTTATAAGCTGGAACACATTTTTAATAACTACTATGGTTTAATGAGCACGCAATCATGAGCATGAAATAAACTATATAAACTAGTTGGAATCTATATTTATCTCTTATACTATGTTATTACCTTGTCACTTAATATTTAGTAGTTTTAAGCCATAAATTGATATAACTGTTTGTTTGAATATAATTTTAGCATCATAAGGATTTTTTTTAAGCTAAAGCTCTATTATACTCACTTATCATTTAATTTTAAAAATTACTTAAAAAGAGCTATTAGTAAGATACAAATAGAACATCACTAAAGGAATGATAATTGGCATGAAAATGTTGCCTTGGCCATCACAACTAAACTCAACTAGGCCTTGGCCTATATGTACTAAGAAATGCTAAATTAGGGCCTTAGCCCAAATAAGCTGAAGTTCAACTAGGGCCTTGGCCTTAATATACTCAAATATATCAAAATAGGGCCTTGGCCCATATAGGCTGAAGATAGACATAATTGATGCCGTATAGTACTATAGTCCCTACCTTCATATGCAAAGTTTATCTTACCTCGGGTTTTGATAAGATTTTACATTAGGCTCAATTAAGCCTTATCATAATTGCAAACTTATTTCAATTTATTTCTTTAATTTGACTATGAAAGAAAACCATATAACATGTATCAAATCATTATTTGCCTTGCATACATGGAAATCATATAACTCATTTCTTTTAGTGAAGTGTATATCCTTTTATGTTGTTTTCCTTCATGTTAGCTAAGTTTTCTAATAAGATTAAATGCATGGTCATTATCTTATTTACATTTCTATCAAATGTGTTTGAATATGCTAAGATCACCTATGCATTTTTAACATACATTCATAATCCATAACCTTATACAAAATCTACTTACATTCCTTATAATGACTTAGAGAGATTACTTTAGTTATGTACATCCAATATTCCTGATAATATGCATAACCAATCTAATGTATGACATTGTTATTCCAACATCCAATTTAAGATTTAGCTTACTTGTGTTTATCATGATATAGTTATGGGTTATACAAAGTTATAACTATGCAACTTTACTTAAGTTGTACATATGTGAACTAAGTTCTCATCTATAGCTATAAGTGTACCTTTACCCTTACTTAACAAACTATTTACTTGAATAAGTTCTAATTTGTAGTGATAAGAAATGTTAGGAATACTTGTTATGTTGTTGTACTTATTTCCTTAGTCATGTTATTAATTCTTAAGTTGCTCTATTTTATAACTATATATAAGCCATCTAAATTCAGTCCATACATCTTTTAGAAATTAGTATATGCATGCATACACATATGTATCTATATTAACTACCTTTTCCTTATTCTTTAGCTATCTCACGTAGTTAACCTTTAACAAATTATGTCCAACTTCCTTTTTTATGTAGTATATAAAAGTCAACCTCATTAAATAATGTCCTCAAACACATTAACTTTATAAAAACTTTCTCATTAGTTAATCCTTAGTTTGGG
Organism: Hura crepitans; assembly: GCA_948208565.1. Taxonomy (NCBI): domain Eukaryota; kingdom Viridiplantae; phylum Streptophyta; class Magnoliopsida; order Malpighiales; family Euphorbiaceae; genus Hura; species Hura crepitans. The sequence continues at coordinate 2,815 of CANXYI010634239.1, forward strand.
ATTCTTCCCACCTAGTTTTTTTATGTCTCTTTCATCACTAGATTAGGTACACTCATATTGGTAACCTTCATTTTAAGAATTAAATAGAAGGGAACTTAAGGAATCACACATACCCCTTTTGGATCAAGTATCTTTTAGGCATACTACATTATAATTCCAAGGTACTTATTTAACACTGGATCAAAAAGATTTAGAGGTACAAAGTAAATGTGATTATCTTGGTTATGTTCTAAATTAAATTCCTTTTGATACATTTGGTTATTGGTAAAAAATAAAAGGTTAATCACGATATGGTAAGATATTAATTCCATTGAAGAAATCATTCTTACTTTATTAAAATTTCACCATTTTCATAGGTTTCCTTAAGAATTTGTTTTATGAATTTATTCCCAAAGTTTCTCTAAGTTAATATTTTTAATCTGTTTCTATCACTTAAGAATTTCTAAATACATTGGTGTAAATGTGTGGTTTATATCATACATTTGTCCTTTAAGTATAGTAGTTTTAACCTTCCAATTTTATCGAATACCACTTTTAGGTGACATTTATCCATCTTTTAACCTTAAAGGAAAAGTTCAAGCAAGGGATAAACTTCAAGAAGTGATGTATAATCCTATCAAACTAGGGGTCTTGCCATATAAGTCCTAATTTCCTTTCCATTTTGCTGCATACTCTTTAGTACATTAGATCCATAACTAAAGAATAATTTTACTGCCTAACTATATTTATGCCAACCCTAAAAAATAGAGATTCTTATAATGCATTCTTTACCTAGTTAAATTATCATGTCTAAGTGAAAACTACCTAGGATTATTAACCATTAATGAATCTAACAAAAATCAATATCTCTCTTATACTATTACCATATTACATTTATCTTTCTAGATAGCCATTATATTTACCTTCCTTATAGTTCAAGGTTTAATTTCTAATAATTTTTCAACCAATTCCCCTAAACCCCTACTAAAAATTTAAAATGTTAAGAATTGCTTATTATTTAAGAATTAGTGCAAACTATTATCACATATCAAAGGCCTTTCTTAGTAATATTAGTTTAACAATCTCAAACTATTAACAACTCAGTCTAATATAATATTCCTTATAAATATGAATGCTTAAGTTAAGCACAAAGCTAAAATCTCTCTTTCATATCATATTTTTATACTAATTCTTCACTCTTATAGCATGAAAAAGCTCCTTTGCTTTCTCTCAGTGAAATCATCATTCTCCACACTCAACATTAGCAAAGGCAGAGAAAATACCCATAGCTTTACATCATGCTTACATTGCTTGCTATAATTCTAACCAAGGTGTACTCATATATCAAGATATAATTCACACATAAACCTTCTTCTAATAAATATTCTTCTAACTATTTTACATCATAAGAAATTTAAAGATTAAAAAGAGTACAATCACCTTAATTTCCATTCTTACACTCCTTTATTCATCCATTGGAGATTGAACTGTCTCTAACTGCTATCTTCCACTTTCATCAAACTTCTATCCCTTTAGACTGCAACTTCTCTTTCACAAGCTCATTTAATATCAGTATTCCCTAATTTAAAATCTAAATTCCTTTTACGTTCATTTTTATTGGACACTGATCAGTAAATTCTTAACTCTATCAATTCTAAAATTAGGTTCCCAAATCCCATATTTTATCTTTAATTTGGTTAGAACCAAAACAAATTATGTGGATGCCCCACTTTGGGCCTATGATGATAACTAGAGATAGGCTCTAAAGTGACAATACAAGCCACTTGAGAACCTAGTCTGCACGGACTAGCATGCAATTGGTCTGCTTGGACAAAATGCCACTAGGTCTATACCAACCTATTTAGACTCTATAAAGCCCAAGGCCCATGGTTTGCCTAGATAATACCAAGTTCACGTCCATACAAACTAACTCAAACCTGGCCCAAGACCCTTAGATTGGTGGGAAAACCTACAACTTAGGTTTACATGGACTAAATAGTCTAAGTTTGCACAAACTTGCTAATGTGAGAGCTTCTAGAAGTGGGAGCTTCCTATTCAGACTCTATCTCCTAATCCTAAAAGGATTCTACCTTTTTTGGATGGGAAAGCCTTCCCTTAAACCTATAAATACCCCTTTTAGGAATGGGAGAGAAGAGGGCAATTGGGAAAACCTAAAACTTTACTATTCGAGAGTTCGGGAGAGGACTCCAACGCAGAATCTGTACTACTAGACTTTAACACATTAAAATTCAATTTTTTCTAAAATCTTACATTCTTATTTTATTACTTAAGAGCTTCTTCAAGAGGTAAGATCTGAGGCCTCCTATTGTTTATACATCAAGCATTCACATTTCTTCATGTGGACCCATAATCTCCAATGATTGATAACAAGTGAGGTGATTCTATGAGATCCCCACATTGATCATAGGAGCAGGTCATTGTTCTGTATTATTTATTGTGTATATTTAACTCTTGGTATATTGTGATGATTATGTAATTTTAATCCTAATCCCATGGACCTATCTTAAAGTATACTCATGTTCGCATGGACTAAATAAATTGATATGTGTACAAATGGACATCTATATGGACTAATATTCAACAATATTTTAATAATATCTTATGTATGGTATATTATATTTGTTATGTTCGACATGTTTATATGTTGTTGTATCTCATGATTATCATATGAACATTATTTGTATGATAGAACTGACATACATTCATACAGACTTACTTTCATAAGGAACATAGTTCATGCGGATGGATATACTTTGTATTCATTTGTTGTTAGTTAATTATCTGTATGGACTCCTTTTCACGAGGAACATAGTTGAGATAGATGATCATGTCTTTTGTATATTCATGTTGTGTTATAGTCCACATGGACTCCTTTTTACAAGGACCATAGTCCATATGGACAATTATATGTAATCTTAATCCTTGTATATATATGCATGTCCATTGTGATTGACTTATAAGTTTATAGTTTTCCCTAGTGATAAATTTTCTCATGTGTCATGACTCTTTCATATGTGTGCTAAATAAATTATGGATAGTTTATTTTAGAGTCTCATAGACTAATATATATTGCCTCTAACCTATTCCTTGAGTTGTATACAAGTATCATTTTGGTAAGATAGAAGGTTTGGATGAACATATTAGCTATGGCATATTATAGTTTGCATAGACATAAACTGGAGCCATATTGAGTTTGCATAGACTTAATGATGTATAGATGGGACTTATCATGTGCCATGAACTATCATATTTGGTTTTGTACCCTTTTATTTCTTTTGGTTATTTTGGGTTGTAATAGGTAGCTTAAATAACTTGTTTTACACATAAAAGCCTAACTTCATATCAAATGGTTATTTTTATCTAATTAATTGGCATTTTTCTAATAAAATGGTTTTGAGTTTTTCTCAATAAAAGTCACATAAAAATATATTTTAATAAAGGCCAATCTCTTAGAGATGGGAGTTGGGCAATTACTGCTAATTCCTATAGAATTACAAGTAATTGTCAGGTTAAACAACCACTAATAAATGACCCGATTTCTGGATGTTAATACATATTGTGCTTGTTTTATATTTGAATACTGTAATTTATTTCCTTAAGTGAAAAGGTGACATAAATGCTTTAAATATAATGCTTGCTTGTATGATATAAGATTGATAAACATTAGAATATAAGGAAAGGTATATTATTATGGTATTAATAAGATCTAATTTTAAACCCTTTCTGGGCAAAAGATTAGTAGTCCTAGTGTAAAGCCAGGTGGTGACTCCAAACACTAACCACTCTTATCCTTGACAAAATAAAACAAATCTATAGTGGTGACTCCATTGGGGATTGAGAATTTAAATTTGAAAGTGCCCAAATAATATACCATCCAATATTCTAATTTTTTTTAGTCCCATGCACTTCACTTTATATAAACTATAACCTTTCACCCTGGATGGTGTTGTGAACTATAAACCCATTTTTCATTCAAGAATGGTGAATTGCTAGCATATCCATCACTCATAAGCCTCGTATCTTTGGGTATATAAAACAGTGAATTAACTGGTCGCTATTATCCTTGATTGGAAAGACCTGTTAAGAGGGACCCCTACTTATGGGAGCTTTAAGCCTTTTTGACTAAAGATGTGAGCCCATGTGGTTAAGCTTAGCAACTTCCCCTTGGTTACTTGACCTTAAGTGACTACGACTTGCATTATGATTGCTACATGGGTCTATTGCATTTAACCTTGTTTAAAGTGGGGCCAAGTCTTTTAGGCCTTTTATTTGGGATGAACTGAGCCTAATTTCATAGTAAATGAGAATTAAATGTGATAGGCCATTACCTTTGTATGCACTTTAAATATGAGAGATTGGGCCTAATGAAGCTCATGATTGAACCCATACATCCCCTGATGATGCTTAAGTAATCTTACCTAGGAAAGGAATGACTTGACTATGTGTGCAGGAGTAATAAGGTTGGAAGGGTTCTTATATGTGTTTGTCTCTGTTGCATCACAAACATGCATTCTATACATATCATGCATCATTTGCACCTTGCATTGTAAATATGTTAATCATGTATCATTCCTAACCCATTGCTTTGATAGCCATTATTGATCCCTCATTTACTACCTAGTGGAAAAGAACGGGCAAGCATCTCAGCAGATCTAGTAATCCATTACCTATCTAACTAAAGAGAGGAACCATGTCTGCTAATGAATTCATTACCAAATCTTTGCTAATAGAGGCCATGGGTGAGATAAAGAAAAAGATAATGGCGGCTTTCACCAATGCCATGTCTAGGGTATATGAGGAAATAGGTCAAACTTTAGTCATTAACAAAGGCAAGGAAGTAGTGAGAGAAAATGATGACTAGCTCTTGGATGAGGAAATTCCTTGGTCCAAAAATTCTACAATAAAGTTCTTCCATCTAAGGTAGCTGAAGATGATTAAATTAAGAAACTAAACTCGAAGATGGAGGCAATGACTAGGCTAGTCACTGGGGGCAGGGATATTGATCTTAATGATATCAGTTTGAGACCTAATTGAACTATGCCTCACAAGTTTAAAATGCCTGACATGAGCAAATTTAATGGTACAACTAACTCTAGGGCTCACTTGAAGCAATATACTATTGCTATGAGGGCCACCAACTTGTCTGAAGAGCAGATTGTAAGATTATTCAGTATGTCTCTTAAAGGACAAGCTCTAGATTGGTACCATTACCAATTAAAAAGGATCAAAGAAGGCTAAAATAAATTAGCTCATGTGAAACCCCCTACTAGATTCTCGAAGAAACCCAATAAGCAGTGCATTTCCTGTTGGGCCACCCATCCTAAAATTTCCACTAAAGTCATTCATTTAACTTCTACCTATTTCACACTAGATCATTCTATCTAACTCCAATATCACTTCAGTCAGTTCCTATAATCCAATTAGGTTATAATCAATATGGTTCATTCATTATAGAAGAAATCTGATAACACTTTGGTACCACTTAAAAATCCAGTAGCATAATAACTACTCAGGTACTATCCCAAAATTTAATAAGCCTATTTAACACTCTTATAAACAATTCACAACACTTAGACCCATTTGGTCCTCCATTCTCAGCCTATCATCATCATCATCTAACACACATCAAACTCAGGGCTCAGGCCATAGATAAAACATGCATAAATAAAGCCTCATGCTCACATCAATATCACATATCACAACTGATCATACATTGACAAACAGAGCATCTAGAGGTACTTTGTTTACATCAACAGGTTATGTTTACTTAAATACATTACATATCCATAGCTTATATACATGCTCTACCTAATTCCCCCCTAGGTACATGGATATCAAAATTGTATAATAATTACATCACAATCCTTCACTTGTATCCTTTGAACCACTATCGTCATGCTTCATGAGGTAAGTTCCTACTGTTGTGTACCTACGCATCAAAATAGGTACACTGAGTATACGAGATACTTAGTGGTGAATTTAAAGCATTTTAATCACGGCATTTATATCCTTTACATACCTATACATTCCAAGAAATGACTTTACTTCATTATATAATTTAATTATTCACTGGGGTGCCAAATTACTAAAATACCCCTAAGGTATTTATAAGGTCTGAATAGCATTTTTAACTCAGATAAATCATTTAAAGTGAGTATTATTACTTTTATCATGCATACTTTGTAAGAATCACTTTATTTGTATCATAGTGAAAAATGACTAAAATACCCTTTTACTGTATTTTTACTACTTTCTCTGAAAAAGTCATTCACATCTGCTTAAACCTTATCTCCCTAAGGTATTTGTGTGTCCTGAAATAGTCTTCTTGACTCATATATATTATTTAAAGTAGTTATTCCATCCATAGCATGCATATTTGTCATTAATTAACTGATCTGGCACATATGTGCAAAATGTCCAAAATGCCCTTTAGCCTGCATTTTATTAGAAACTCAAAAAATACTGTTCAATTATGCTTAATTCTTATATTCATAATCAGTCTGATTAATTACTTAATTTAATTCACTGGCCTGACTCGGAAGATGGCACTTTAAGAAACTAGATTTAGAGGGAAAATAAACTAGTGCTGTGGTCCCCACTCTGGACCTATGCCGCTACACCAGCATGCGTGCCATAATAGAGATTAGTCATAGCCTTTCCAGACATAGATAAAGGTAGTTGTGTGACATAATAGAGATCAGCCCGTAGGCCTCCCCAGCCACAAATTACCATTAATAAGTAGGCGACATAATGGAGATCAGTCCGTAGACCACTTTAGTCGCCAATCATTATTAATAACTGGCTGACATAATAGAGATCAATCTGTAGACCTCTCCAACCACTGATGAATACCATTAATAACTGGGTGAAATAATGGAGATCTATTTGTAGACCTCTCTAGCCACTAATGAAATGACTGTCTGAATATCAGACACTAGCAATTGTAAAACCCTAAGTTGATTGGTCAACCCATCCAGTGGGTGTCTAACTAATAGGCCAATTAGCTTAATTTAAATTTATTTATTGACTAAAAATATTCTTATAATGTTTACATTTAAAAAATAGACAGATAAAAATTTTATCTTATACTTTAATTTTTTTCTCAGATTGGTATAGCCATATTTTGGCTCTACTGGGTAAAATTCCAAAATCATTTTTAAGTCTACTTTAACAATAAATAAAGATGTCATATGTTACAATTTATCATGGAATTTGTACTTATAAAGGTAATACTTTTTGTCCAATGACAATTTTGATTCAGGTACTGGTCAACTGGAAAATTATAGGTCATTTCGACCGCTTTTAAAGTCAATTTTTGGGACTGTTTTAAGTCAAATCTTAACTCAGTTTTCAGTGTTCTTTTAAATACATTTCTTGGCATAAAGGCAACTATAATTGGGCCAAATCTATGGCACAAATGCCATTCATATACATAGTTCAACTCTATCCTCTCAAAGGTACAAATAAGGTTCAAGTTACTAGATCATTTGAAGCAACTTTTTAAGCCATTATTTCGAGCTTTAACTACATGTTTTAGGCCAAATCTTTCTTAGCCATTTTAAGGCCTATTTTTAAGTGTACATTGTTATATCAATATGTCATATACTTAATTAATTCCATAGTCAATTCATGCTAACAATCAAGCCATTGTAATGTACTTAATTAACACTTAATAACTTTAAATTTCTTATCACATGCCATGACTAATGCTCTCGGGTACTTAAGGAAAATGGACTTAATTTCCATCCCTTTTAACAAGATCATAATATTAAATGATATCAACATGCCATGAACTCAAATATACTCATAAACATCTCATTTTAAGCTAATATGGCCAAGGTACAAAGCAACATTTCTTAGAATCCACTTATGATAGCTTACGGGTACAAGCAAAACACACAATCCATGATAATTTCTTCTCTCAATTCTCATAATCCTCATCCTAGCATGCCAAGTAAATTCTAAATATTCATCATAGGTAGTAAATTACCCATCTAAGCAACCACATATAGCAAATTTAGCAAGCATTTGAGGCAAATTATGCAAACACTAAGAACAACATTCTTAATTCCACTAAACTCTCAAGTTAATCAACATCACCAACGAAGAAATCAGCCTTAGATTCATCATTCCATCCATCTTAACTCAAATTTCACTAGCCTAGGCACCCCAACACATGATCAAAAGGCCTGAAGTCTACTTACATTTCACTTTGAAGGTGCTATCTCCTCTATGCCTAAGTTGCCAACCTCAATTCCAACCACTATAGTGACTTCTTTCCTCCTCCGTAGGCTCTAAATGCCATCCTCATGCCACAACCACCACACACACATCACCACTTAGATGTTAGCCATGGTTCGACATCAAAAATGAGCCAAAAATCCCAAGAAAAGGAAGAGAAATAGCCATGAACTCACCTTTGGGTTAGGATTCTAGACTGTCTGAACAAGTCAACTTGTTTGAATTTTATCTCTCAATTGACAACTCTTTTTGGCCTGATTCTTATTCCTTGAGGTTCTAACATAAAAGAACTTTTAGAAACTAAAATCATCCAAATTGGTGGTCAGAGAAGAGAGTTATGGTGTTTCTCCTCCCTTTATGGCGTTGGTAATAACAAAAATAGGGGAGGAAAGTATTTTGTTCATAGCCAAGTGGAAATCCACTTGTCAACCTCCATTTGCCACTTGGCAACATACATGTCCACTTGACATGAAGTGGGACCCACCTTGACAAGTTAAAGGTGGTTTCGATAATCCCAAATTATCCCAATTTTTCGGCAAACTTCAAAATTCGTAGAAATTCACTCGGACCTCAAAAACTTACCCCATTTGTTTTAAAATTCCTATTTTAATCCCTCTACTTGGTCATAAATTTTTGTGGCCAAAATCCATCGATAGGGTAGTTTCAAATTACCTCGATTTGCGTGTCAACCTAAAAAATTACAAGAATTTGCAAATGACTCCCGATTTCAAAAATTCTTTCACCAGTGGACTCAATGGAATTTTTAAGCTTTAAGGTCTAATATTTTTAGGTCGTCTAAGCACATTTTGAGTCAGTCTCGACTCAAAAAATTTTTATTGCACCGATTGGTAGCTTTCAGTCTGAAATGAATTATTGGTTTAGCTAAATTTTTAAATTTTACTCCTTTCATCAAATTAAGGTCCTTTGAGGTTTCATGGCCTATGCCACCACCTCGATCCACATATAAGTAGCCCTGCACCCTGGGTGCACTTCTTAAACCCTGTGGCACTATTCACATAGCCTCAAAACATAGGCGTTACATGCTCAGCCATATGCTTTCTGTAAAAGAATAACTTATCAACCTCGGACGTTTCAATAGTTCAAAGGAATTAAAAACTTAATATTTGATATCCATGTACTATACCAAGGAATATTAAACCTAGGCTCCAATACCACCAAATATGACATCCCCTATTGGATCCCCTAAGAGACCCTATAGGTGATGCATGCACTTTTAGGTCACTAGTACCATTCCTATTACTTCCATTACATACATCCATGTCACTTACTTTGTTTCCAAATTCACTTTCCATAGATTTTATATCTTACCAAGGTATAGCCATACAAACACGCCACTTTTAAATAATTTTGAGTCATTTTCAAAAATCTTAGAAATTCTAGCAGCATAATGGCTTGCCGGGTCCTATCCAAAATTTTAACAAGCCTGTTTAACACTTCTATAAACATTTCACAACACCTAAACCCATTCGATCCCCCATTCTTAGCCTAACATCAGCTTAAGCACACATCAAACTCAAGTCATAGATAAAACATGCATATATAGAGCCTCAAGGTCACATTAATATCACACATCACAACTAATCATTCAATCACAAAAAAAGCATATAAAAATACTTTATTTACATTAGTAGGTTACATTTACTTAAATACAATACATGTCCATAGCTTACATACAAGTTACTACCCAATTCCTACCTAGGTATATAGATATCAAAATTGTACAATAATTACATCAAAATCCTTCACTTGTATCCTCTGAACCACTATTATCTCGGTTTACAAGGTAAGTTCCCGCTATTGTGTACCTGCGCACCAAAATAGCTACGTTGAGTATATGAGATACTCAATGGTGAACTTAAAGCATTTTAATCATGGCATTATATCATTAACCTACTTATGCAGTTAAAGGAATGATTTTGCTTCATTATATAATTTAATTATGCACTAAGGTGCCAAATTATTAAAATACCCCTAAGGTATTTATAAGGTCTTATATAGCATTTATGACTCAGATAAATTATTTAAAGTAAGTATTATTACTTTTAACATGCATACTTTACAAAAAAAATCCCTTTATTTGCAATGTATATGAAAAATGACTAAAATGCCCTTTTTACTGTATTTTACCAATTTCTCAGAAAAAATCATTCAATTATGCTTAAACATTATCTTTCATAATTATTCTACTTATAACTTCATATAATTCACTTGCTTGACTAGGAAGACGACATTTAAAGACACTAAATCTAGAGGGAAAATAAATTAGTGATGTGGTCCCTATTTTGGACCTACGCTACTGCACCGACATGCGCACCATAGTAAAGATCAGTCATAGCCTCTCTAGACATAAGTAAAAAGTAACTGTGTGACATAATAGAGATCAGCTCGTAGGCCTCCCCAGCCACAGATAATCATTATCAATAACTGGGTGACATAATGGAGATATATTCGTAAACCTCTTTAGCCACCAATAAATACCATTAATAATTAGGTGACATAATGGAGATCACTCTATAAACCTCTCCAGCAACCAAAAAAATGACTATCAAAATATCAGACAACTAGTAGCTACAAAACCCTAAGTTGATTGGTTAACCCATCCAATGGGTGTCTAACTAATAGACCGAGTAGCTTAATTTAAGTTCATTTATTAACCAAAAATATTCTTATAATATTTATATTTCAAAAATAAATAGTTAAAAATTTTATCTCATACTTTATTTTTTTATCCAAATTAGTATAGCCATATTTTGGCTCCATCGAGTAAAATTACATTAGAAAATTTAAGTCTACTATGACCAAAATTCAAGGTGTGATATATTATGATTTATTATGGCATTAATACTTAAAAAGATAATCATTTCTATCCAGTGACATTTTTGCTTTAGGTATAGGTCAACTAAATAGTTATAGGTCATTTTAACCACTTTGCAAGTCAATTACTAGGACTGTTTTAAGTCCAAATTTAACTCAGTTTTCAATGTCCTTTTAAATACATTTCTAGGCACAAAGCCAACTATAACTAGGCCAATTTCTTGGTTAACTACTAGGCACAATAGCTAAACATGCAAAGGTCTCAAATCTAGCCACTTATGCCACGAGCAATAGTGCATTTACATTGCACACTTCAAGCCACTTTTTAGGTGCTTATTTCTAGCCTTAGCTACATGTTTTGGTCAAATCCTTTTTAGCCATTTCAAAGACACATTTTCAAAGTATATATTATAATATTAATATGTCATATACTTAATTAATTCCATAGTCATTTCATGCTAATAATCAAGCGATTGTAATATACTTAACTTACACCTAACAACCTTAAGTTTCATGCCAACATGCCACGACTAAGCTTTTAGGTACTTAGGAGAAAATGGACTCAATTTCCATTCATTTTCATATGATAACAATATTAAATCATAATTACATGCCATGAAAACAAATATACTCATAAAAATCTCATTTTAAGCTAATAGTGCTAAGTTACAAATAAGCATCCTAGGAATCCCACATGATAGCTCACAGCCACAAGCAAAAAGGATCACAAATCATGGTGATTTCCACACCCAATTTCCATAGTTCACACCTTAGCATGCCAAATAAATTCTGAATATTCATCATAGGTAGCAATCTTCCCATCCAAACAACCATAAACATCAAAATTCAACAAGTATGTGAGGCCAATTATGCAAACACTTGAAACAACATTCTCAAATTCACTAAATTTTCAAGTTAACCAATAGCACCAAGATAGAAATCAACCTTAGATTCATCATTCTAGCCATCATAATTTAAGATTCACTAGCCTAGGCACCTTAAGATATGAAGAAAAGGCTTGAAGTCCACTTGTTAAAGAAAGCCTTGAAACCTTCAAGCACCCCAAACTATCTAGCTTGCTATGGTAGCTTCTCCTTCCCTCGTAGGCTCCAAGTTGCCCTCCAATGGCCACCAATACCTCATACACATAGTCCTACATGTCTTAAGCATCTCCTATCATTAAATGGTAGCCAGAAATTCTAAGGGAAAGGGAAGAATCACTCAAAACTCACCTCAAGTACACTATTCTAGATTACTCTATACTATTCAACTTGTATGAATTATATCTCCAAAATGACAACTCCTTTCAACCTAATTCTTGTTCGTTGTGGTGCCTAACACATAGAAGAAATCTTAGCCACTAGAATCACCCAATTTGGTGGTTAGAGGAAGAAGTTATGGCTTTTCTCTTCTCTTTATGGCATCAACAGCAATAGAAAATGGAGGAGAAGGCTTTTGTTCATGGCTAAGTGGAAATCCACTTGTCAAGGCTCTTTTCCCACTTGGCAACTTTACACGTCCAATTTGCATAAAGTGGGGCCCACCTTGACATGTCAAAGGTGGTCCTGGTAATCTTGAACCATCCCTTTTTTGGCAAACTTTGAAAATTTATAGAAATTAACTTAGACCTTAGAAAATTATATAATTTGTTCTAAAATTCCTATTTTAATCCCTTCTATCTACTCGTAAATTTTTATGGCCAAATTCCATCGAAAAAATAGTTTTTAGACTACCTCAATTTGTGCGCCAACTTAAAAAATTTTGAGAATTTGCAAATGACCTTTGGTTTCAAAAATTTTTTCACCAATAGACTCAGTGGAATTTTTGAGCTTCATGATTTGATATTTTCGAGTTCGTCTGGGCACATCCTGAGTTAGTCCTAGGCCAAAAATTTTTTATTGCATAAATGTATTCCTTACTGCTTAGAATGAATTATTGGTTCTGCTAAATTTTTAAATTTTAACTTTTTCATCAACTTAAAGCCCTTTGAAGTTTCATGACCAGTGCCACTACCTCGGTCCATATGCAAGTGACTCGATAACCCTGGCACACTTCTTGGGCCCTGTGGCACTATTCATAGACCTTCAGATTGTAGGCATTACAAGTACAAGTAATAAATGATTACCTGAAGGTCCCAATCCTATCCATATAGGTCTCTTGGCCATTAAGGTCTTAAATCCTAACTGCACAAGTCTCCTAACCATATAGATCCCAAATACTAACCATTAAGGTCTTAATACTATAATGGCAAAATGGATAAGGAGGCATTGAGGTGCCCTAGCATCTGTTATCCTGTAGTTAATTGGTCAACCTATCTAGTATATCGTTTAGCGTATATGGGCCATTTCCCTTTTCATTCTCATTATTAGGTATTTGCATTGTTTATAGTCACAATCTTATTTACTTTGCAATGTCTTATGAATGCTACATTATACATGTTTATTTACAAGTCTTATAAGACACTTTTGTCAATTCTAATTGTCATTGCCATATCATTTATATGATTTTCATTACGAGTTCCTTATGCATTATAACTTCTAATTGACATTAACTTTTGCCATACTCATATCCTCATTTTCTTTCCAATTTTTGCTATACTTATTTACCAATTTTATACCGATTATGGTCACTAATTTATGTCACACATTATTTTCAACATATGTTCATAATTACATGTTATGCATCACGTATATGTTTAGACACACACATCCACAATACTCATATTATGCATATGCTTTTCCATGCTATACATAATGTACTTTCGAATACCCTACCTAACCATTCATTTTAAGCCATTATAGTTCAAATTACATCTATTATACAATAAATTAAGAAATTAATTTTCTATCCCGATACATTCCATATTAGGCCTATATTTTCAATCCTCTTTAATTTATTTATTTTTCCTCCATTTTTATTTTATTAAGTCTATTATCATTCTCCAAACCCATAAATTACCCTAGTCACCATGTGAC
>CANXYI010634325.1:0-11391 GCA_948208565.1 Hura crepitans
GACCATGGTCTGTGCAGACTAAGTTAAAGAAGGTCCATGCAAGCAAGGCAGAAGAAAGTCCATGTGGATGTTATTGAAATGACATCTGTGCGAATGTTATTGAAATAATGTCTGTGCAGACTAATGATGTAGAAGTCCGTACAGACCTAGTGTGACAGAGTTATATCTATTTATTTTCCCCCTTATTTCTCATTTACAACCTCTATTATTTCTCTTCTCTATTGCTTTTCCTCTCAAACAAATGAATTTTTTGATGGCTTCTCACAGTGCTAGTGCCCGTCACTCGTCTGCCTCTAATGACAATGAATGGACACTGACTATCATCCTTTTTCCACTGAGCGCAAGGTCTTACACTTCTCCTCCTCCATCGGAGGACATCTTTATGCTTACTCCAGTTAGTTTTGTGCCATTTACTACCGTCAACCACCCTTAAAATGATGCTCCTGTGAATAGGGTTATTTTTGGTGACCTGATCCCCCTTTTAGCAATTTGACGCACCATGCCTGTTCAGATGTCTGTCCTCAAGTGTGTTTTCTCCCTTCTGTATCTCTCATTGCTATTCTAACAAAGTTTTCCTTCATCTTTGCATTGTAAAAATTTTCTTGTTCGATAGGTCCATGCGAACCTAGTTTGCTAGGGCATAGTTAGTCCGTACAGACCTAGTTTACTAAGGCACAGTTGGTCCGTGTGGACCTAGTTCTTATGTCATTCGTTTTAGTGCATTAGAATGTGTTATGTGACTATTCTGCATGTATTATTTTATGAAGTCTATGTGGACTTGTGGGTAACTGTTATATGTCTATAAAAACCTGTATTTGTTTGTGATCATAGTCCGTGTGGACTTTTATATGTTTATGAATATAGTCTATGCGGATGCTAGATTGCCTATAAACGTGGTCCATACGAACACTTGCCTATTTATTTTTCTTGGTCCATGCGAACCTATTTTCAAAATATTAGTTCTGTGGACTTTATTGACTCTTGTTTCTTTTTTTCTTTTACAGACACATCTTAAGTGTGGGGGCACTCTTTTTGTACCCTAGCAATGGTACTCTACTATGCTAATGTCGATGAAAAGTAGGGTTTGAGTTACTAGCTTTTAGACTTTCTTGGACCATCTTGTTGGTGGAGACTTTCATCATGACTTGTAGGCTTTGAGGGCCTTATTGGATAGGTGGATGGACACCACACATATTTTCCATTTGCCCTTCAGTGAGATGATGATAACTTCTTTTGATTGGGCCTTTATCACAAGGGCACCCCACACTAGACATGCGATCATTTTTTATGCTTGCGATTGTCACCTTTCATTGAGGCTGTAAGAGGTGAAAGAGCTACTAGGTTTTATTCCCTAGGGTAGAGCTAGAAGTATTTGATACACTGACTCGTAGGAGAAGTGGGGGGAGGAGGCCCCTTTAAGCTAGCTAGAGATTGATTAGTATACCCACTACTTCATTCTCTACCTGATAGGTACCACCCTTTTTGCCAATGCCAATAGCACTATAAGCTAGAGCTTCCTACCTATTTTAGAGGAGGTTAACAAGATTAGTAGCTAGAACTAGTGCTACTCCTCCCTAGATTGGATGTTCAAGAGTCTAGATATGGATGTTCGTACTAGAAAGAGCCATTAGTTCATCCAAGGCTTTGTGTCAGGTGTGCTGGTAAGTCACTCACCTTATTAGTTTACATTTCTTTAAAGCTTCTTTATGACTTTGAAGTGCTTTGTTATTTCAAGTGTGGGCTCATGACCGTCACTTATTAGCTCCTCCCTATAAACTAGATATGCCTCATCGCTATCCGGTGATGGATAGATGGGTTCGACCATCTTCAAGTCCATAGAATGTGGCTTCCCTGATGCAACACCGTCATTATCTTAGCTTCAGGGTATGGACTGATGTAAGTATCTCTTGCACATTAAGACAAAAATCTTTATTAACCATTCATCCACATGTAACTAATACTTACCTATATAGGTTAATTTGGCTTGGTGAGTCTTTCCCATCGAGGAGTTGCCCACTTCCTTGCACTTTATTAGAGAATTGTCATCCCGCCACCTTGTGCTGACCACTCCAGAGGCCGACTCCTAGTTTTTGGGAGAGATAATTGTGAGTTATTACTTGGGGCCTGATGCTCTCCTTATTCCTCAAAATCCTCTTAACTCGATGCTATTTGAGAGGTATATAGATGATCTAGAATTTGTGTAGGGTATGACTGTGGGGATTCTAGAGGCCACATTAGTAAAGAATGGTGCAGAGGCCTATGTTTCTTAGGCCTCAACTCATTTGCTTTCTCAGGTACCATACACATCGGGATCTTCTCCACCTTAGTTGAGTTTCTTAATTTTTGATTAATTTTTGTGATATTTCCTAACTTTGTGTGTGGTATTATAGCCTGCTACTATTCCTAGGGCTAGCCCATCTTCATCAAGGAAATGGCCTAGAATTACCCCTAATTCTCCTAGCTCTTAGTTCTCACCTCGCCCAACACATAATGGAGTTCTAGGTCCATCTGATGTTTAGACCTCTTTGCCTGGTAAGGTGATTAGCACATTGGTAGACATCCCCAAGTTGAGTTACATGTACTACAACACTGATGGGGAGCTATCTTATGCTTAGCTTCATATAGAGAAAGGCTGGCCAGTTCTTTTTGAGCTTAAGAACACCACATTGGTAAGTTTATTGGGCTAGTCATTCATATTACTTAGGTCCTTTAAGTGTTACTTATGCCTTAAGCTTTTCTCTTCTAATCAGTTGACGAGAGCTCCAACGGAGAGAACTACTCATGTGGTAAAGGTGTTTCAAAGAGCCATGGTTGATGAGACCTGAGTACTTACTATGAGTAGGTTAATTTTGTGCGAGTCATACCTATTATATATGTTATGCATGTTGTGTATGTTATGTATGTTATACATGTTATGTATGTCATGTATGTTATGCATTAATCCCTACTCTTTTTACATAATAAGTTGTCGAGGCGGGTTGCTACCATGCATGAGGCTCAAAGGAAGGTGTGAGCCTTTAAAGCGGCTAAGAAGCTTATGATCTCCTCCGATGATGAAGACATGAAGGAAGAAGATGATGTCGGGGAATAGGCTAAGAGGCACTACCTCCTCTTTTTTTTGTTTTTATTGCCATGTAGGGGAATAGGATATGAGGCATTCCCCCTCTCTTTTGTTGAAACGGGAATTATTAGCTTCCTATTTCAAAACTTTCAAACTTTTACACACATTTTTAATTTTGAAGTACATTTGTCCTTAGGGTTCATTTGCTGTGGATGTTTTTATTTTCCTTTGCTAATTGTATGAGAGAAAACTAGTAATATAGTGTGATTCATATGACCAGTGGGCCTTATGACTTGATACTACAATCACAATGTGATAGAGATGTCATTAGTGGAAAATTAACCATTTTACTCTCTCCTATCATGCTGGTTGTGTTCCTTTGATTGGGTTAAGGCATGTGACCTTCTATATCCCCTTACTCATCCTGAGGCAATTTGGTCTAGTGCAGAGGTTACCTTCTAAGCATTTGGGATTTTGCAGTGGTCTTTTGACTTATCACTTTCTGTGCTCCTTCAATGACTTGTGGTAACAACATACCATCTTGAGGGATATGCTTGATTATACAATTGATGCTATTAATACAAATGAATATCACAACAAGTGGATCTTGAGTGATGCTAAAGACAATAAAATGTTAGTGTTGAAAAGGAAAAATGAAGATAATATTCCTAATTTTAAAAAGAGACAATGTATGTAGAATTCAATTACTTATATAACCTCTTCCTTAATGGAAATTTGCATATCAATGATCATGACTAAAGCATCTTTGTTATTAAATGCATTTGAGACTAAGCCCATTAATCTTGGTGAATGTATTAATTTCCATCAATGATACTATCGTTGTCAATTAACCTTAAAAAAGGTTTTCTTGATTAGACATTCTCCCTCGAATCCCTTAATTTTTGCATGAAGTGCCCTATTGGGTTTTCACCTTATAGAGGTGTCCTAACTTTTGCCTAAACTGCCCTATTCATGTTTTTAGCTTAGCAAACGTTTTTTAATAGAAGTACTTCTTCAGTCTATCTACGTTAATCAATTCTGAGAATTCATTGCCCTTTAGATCCGAGATCTTAATGCCCCTATGCTTGAGTACTTTCTTGACCAAATATGAACCTTTTTAATTGGGTTTGAATTTTCCCCTAGGGTCTGATAATAATGGTTTGAGTACCAAGTTGCCATCTTATATAGTTCTAGGCTTGACTTTCTTATTTTAAGCTCTTGCAATTCTCTTATAGTATAATTACATATGATAGAGAGCTTAAAGTCATTTTTCATCAATCAAAACCAACTGCTTGTATCTACTTCTAGCCTATTTTGCTTTAGGCATGCCTTCTTCTAACACCACCATTAATGAAGGTATTTCGACCTCAATTGATAGTATTGCCTCCTTGTCGTATACTAGTGAATAAGGTATAGCCTGGGTAGATGTTCTAATAGTTGTCTTATATACCTATAGTGTAAATGGTAACATATCTGCCTAATCCTTATACATTTTTTATAGACTTTCCTTGATATTTTTATTAGTTACCTCTACTATGTTGTTAGCTTGAGGTTGATACGGAGAAGACTTATGATGTTGAATCTTGTACTTCCATAAAAGTTGCCTAGTTTCTCTTTGAAACTATACCCCATTGTTTGAAATAACCTATTATAGTAATCCATACCTGTAGATGATATTCCTTTCAATAAATTTTCCCATCTATCTTGCCCCCAATTTGTTGAAAGACTCTGCTTCAATCCATTTCATGAAGTAATCCACTGCTACCACTATAAACTTATGTCTTTTAGCAGCTGACAGCCTTATTTTTCCTATTATGTCGATTCCCTATGTTGAAAATAGCCATGGAGATGACAAGCTATTTAGGTCATTATGTGGTAGATGGCTTAAGTTCCTATATACATAGCAATTGTGACACCGTTTCATTAAATCACAATAGTATAATTCTATGGTTAGCTAGTAATATCCTAATCTTATGATCTTCTTTACTAGGTTCTTTCCATTCATGTGAGGACTGTATACCCTGTCGTACACCTTCTTAAGTACTCTTTGGGCTTTCAATTTGTCTATACACTTGAGTTGGATCCTGGCCACCTACCTTTTGTATAATGTGCTTTGGAATGAGATGAACTGAGTGGATAACTTTTAGAGAGCCCTTTTATCTTTCTTAATTGTGTTTTCTAGTTATTGTCCCATTTCTAGGTAGGTTTGGATATCATGGTACCAGGTAGTTTTTGATGAGGTTGCTCAATGGCAGAGCTGACTATTCTAGTATAAGTAGGGAACCTTATTTTATTAAAATACATTAGCCTAGGCAGATCCTTTTTGGTGAGGTTTGACATAGACATTAAGGTGGCTAGGGCATCGGCAACCTAGTTTTGTTCTCTAAGGATATAGTGAAAAGTGCATCAATTAAATCCTCTAGTAAAGTTTGTAAGTATTCTAACATATTTGCTTAAGTTTTCATCCTTGACTTCCCAATCACCTTTTACTTGTTGGATGACTAGCTTTCAGTCTCTGTAAACATCAACCATTTTTGCCCCTAACTGATATAGAGTTTCAAGACTATAGATGTATACCTTTTATTTGGCCATATTGTTAGTGGCAAGAAACTCTAATTTCCTTGCTAAGAACATCTGTTCACCTTTTGAAATATTGACCAATACCTCAACACTTGCTCCTTTTTAGTTAATGGCCCCATTAAAAAACATCTTATATCCTTCCTTAGATATTGCCCCCAAGTGTTCATCTAGAAATTTATACTCCTTCTATTTTTCCTCAACTGAGTGCTGGGCTAAAAATTCAGCTATAGCTCAGCCTATGATAGTCTTCTTAGTAATATAAGAGATATCAAACTCTTAAAAGAGCAAGATCCAATGTCCCATCTTGCCTACTAAGGATGGCATAGTTTGTAGATACTTAAGTTGATCATAGATTGCCACTGCATCTACTTTGTAAGATTGGAAGTAGTGATACAACTTCTTTAATGCCTATATTACTCCTAAACATATCTTTTTTACTTCTGTGTATTTTTGTTCGTATGGGAGCAATTTTTTACTTAGGTAATAAATCACATTCTCTATTCTAGCTTCATCTGCTTGTGTGATCAGTGCCCTATCGAAGATCATTCAACTACAAGATACAGGACTAAGGGTTTTCCTTGTTTTGGAGGTTTTAAAATTAGAGGATTAGTCATATACTTTTTGATGAGTTAGAAAGCCTTTTGGCAATCTCTATTCCATTCTTTTGGCTATCCTTTGCATAATAAGTTAAATATAGGTTCTCAAACTACGGTGAGTTTAGATATGAACCTATTGATATACTATATTTTTCCCAGGAACCCCGTAACTTCCTTTTCAGATTATAGGGTGGCATGTCTAAGATGGCTTTCACTTTGTCAGGGTCAACTTCAATCCCATTTTTGCTTACTATAAACCCCAACAACTTTCCTAAAGTGACTCTAAAGATGCATTTCTTAGGGTTAACCCTTATGTTGAATTGGTTCAACCTTTGGAAGAACTTTTCTAATGCTTCAAAATGTCCTTCCCTCTCCATAGATTTTACCATCATATCATCTACGTAGACTTCGACTTCTTTATGCATTATCTCATGGAATAGTTTGGTGGCCATTCATTGATAAGTAGCTCCTGCATTTTTTAACCCAAAAGGCATCACCTTACAGCAATACGTGCCCCATTCTATTATAAAGGTACTTTTACATTTGTCTATTACTTTAATCAAAATGTGGTTATATCTAGAGAACCCATCAACAAATGAGTACATAGCGGCCATTGCTACACAGTCTACCAACACATATATATGGGGTAAGGGAATATCATCTTTTGGACATGCCTTGTTTAGGTCCCGATAGTCTACGCATATTTTAACCCTTCTATCCTTCTTAGGTACTAGTACTATATTGGTGAGCCAACTGGGGAAAACTATTTCTTCAATGAATTTTGCTTTAAGCAACTTGATGACCTCATCCTTTACCTTTTCTACCCATTCAGGCATCATTCTTTTAAGCTTTTGTCAGACTGGGATGGCATGATTATGTATTGGGATATCATGTTTTGCAATTTCCCAATTGATCCCTGGCATGTCATCATAATTCTAAACAAAAATCCTTCTATATTTCTTTAGCAATCTCTCAAAATTTTCTCTTTCTTTGACAGTAGTGTCATAGGCAATTAATATATTTCTTGGTTGTTCATTGGTACCAAGATTAAAAGGATTAGTTTTAATATAATTAATGTAAAAAATGCTTATGAAATAATCGTTTGTATGCACATTACCATTAGGAGAAAGATAACACAAATAAGCAAATTCATCATTCATTTTATTAGAAAGTAAATTGTTTACCTCAAAGAGGTCAGAAAGGTATAATTCATCTATAAATAAATCAAAATCCTATAACTCAAGCATGTCTTCTAGAAGGGTAGGATAGATTTCTTCAATAGCTGGTAACTTCGGGAACACTTCTTTTGTCCACTGAACTTGGGTGAGATACCCTGACTCCCAATTGATGACATCAGTAAAGATCTTGAATCCTAGCTCTTGGCATCCTTCTATTATGGTAGGTTCTAAGGTCCTATTGTACTTAATACTCTTCTATTTGACAAAATAGTTTTTTAAAAAACTGCCTTTTCTTAGGTTGCCTTCTTTGCTCGGATCATAACCTAGGCCCTTCGTATCTTTTCTAGGTATGTAGCTATAAAGGTTCAGTGATGCCTTGTAAGTTTTTCCCTAAACTATCTCCTAGGAAAAAGTCTATCCTCTTTATCATTTTGGACCTAGATAGGTCCATGTAATCCTTATAAATTCCCAAAACATGGAATCCAGTGAAAGGATGATTGTCTATAACTAGAGTTGAGATAGTATGATCGACTTCATCCTTTATGGTGACGATGTTGCCTTCATGTGGGAATTTGATCATTTGATATAAAGTTAAGGGAAATCCCCCATGCTTGTGAAACTAGGGCCTCCTTAATAGGATAGAAAAAGTGGCAGGTATGTCAATCACTATAAATTCAACTTCGTCAACAACTGGCCCCACTTATACCTTGACTGTAAAAAACCCTTCAGCTTATCTCCTGGTGTCATCATAAGCTTTTATAGTGATACTAGAAGGTGATAAATCCTCCTTCTTAATCCCTAAACCAACTAGGATCTTGGTAGGATAGACTCAAAGAGAGGAACTATCATCAACCATTCCACAACTTGTCTTCTTCCCATTTACTTCAGCTTTGATAAAGAGGGGTTTATTATGTTCCCTTCCCTCTAAGGGCAAATCAATGTCTAAGAATGTAATGAGGCCCGTGTTACCCATTTTCATCACTTGTACAAGCTCATCCAGAGTGGTAATTATGGAAATAGCGACTTGTCCTAAGGCTTCAACCACTTTCTGCCTATGGTCTTTAGATGACATCAGCAAATCCCAAATGTTAATGTTGGCCTGGGTTTTTTTAAGCTACTTTAACACCTCCTCATGCTTATTTATTTTAGGTTTAGGTCCTTTCTCTGGTAAGATATGACCATTCTTTTCTACTCTTTCCACCATTTCTGCCTTAATCCATATTAACTCTCTCTTACCCTCTTTGAAATCCTCATCAGAGGATTCATCCTAGAAGTTCTTACTCTTCCCAGCCTTATGGTTACTCTCACTATCCTAGAAACCAGTCATCAAGATTGATTCACTCACCCTCACCCCTGTTTCTGTAGCTAGGTCAGACCCATAGATCTTTCTAAGCATTTACTCTTTGAGTAATCCGGATTTAAGGTGGTATGAGGTATGATGCTTTGGTATGGAGTTTGATGAGGTCTCAATATTAAGGATCTATTTTAAATCAATAAAATCCTAGCTGGCTCTCTTGAGGAGTTTGCAGTTGCCAGTGAGGTGCCCGATTCGTTGATGATAAGCACAATATTAATCGTGCCTACGATTGACAGGTAATGGTCCATTGAATGGCTAGTGTGGAAGTGGTTGTAGCTTCCCTTCTTTAGTGAGCTTTTTTAAACACCATAACAAGGACTTACCTATATTTGAGTACATGCGGCCTTAAACTCCATACACCTTAGTAGTCTTGGTAGAATTGCCAACATTCCCACTTGCAAAAGTGGGGTTATTGTTCAATCTCTTGTAACCCTTATTCTAATACCCGAATTTAAGGTCAATAACAATGTCCTTGAGTTGTTCCCAAGTAGTAATGCCTTTAGCAGTAAACCCATTATTCATATAACTGTGGGTGTTTCCAATGAACATCTTGATCTAGTCGATATCTTCTAGCTTATTTCTCATCTTCAAGATCTTTTTCCCTCTACCTTTGCAGATAGTTAGAAAAACTTTCATTGGGCTTCTACTTAATTAGTTCCAGATCTTTCAAAGTGATCTCAACACTGGCATTATTCACATATTGCTAGTTGAATGCCCTTGCAAACTCATTCCAGTCTTTCTTGACACTTCTCTCTTGATACTAATACTAGTTAAGAGCTTGGCCCGTAAGAGACATGTTGAATAGGCTCATGATTTACTCTTTTGTTAAATAGGTGGCTCTCATAGCTACTATATATTATTTCAGATGAGTGCGAGGATCAGAAGTCCCATCAAAGTTGCTTAGATCAGGCATCTTGAACTTATGAGGCATTGAGTGATTAGACCTTAGAATGATGTCATCCAGGTTAATATCTCTACCCTTAATTACCAATCGAGACATGGCCTCCATCTTTTCATTCAACTTCTTCAGCTGGTCATTTTCTGGTGCCTTAGGATAAGGTACCCTATAGTAAGTCTTTACCACCCGTGGTATTTCATCATCAGATGATTGATTGTCCTTAGGCTCTCCAGTTATTTCTTTCCCTTTGTTAGTACCCGAGTTGTGCCCTACCTCTTGTGGATTCTGGATATGAGATAGAGCATTAATGACCAGTGCCATCATTCTTCTCTCTATCTTAGCCATTGATTCCATGAACATAGCCTTAGTCATGTACTTATCAAAAGACATGGTTCCTTGCATAGGTTGTATGGGTACTTTTATGCCAACTCTACTGAGGCACTTGCTTACTCTCTTCCACTGAGTACTGAGTGAAGGATCAATGGTAGATGAATAAGACAAAAAGGGTTAGACATGATGTATGTACATCATATAAAAGATATGAAATGCAAATGATGCATGATATGCAATACATGTTTGTGATGCAGTAAAAGGCAAGCACATACAATAGTCCTTCCAACCTTGTTTCACCTACACATGTAATCTTAGTCATCCTTCCTAAGTGGGCTTACCTAAACATCATTGAGGGATGTATAGGTTTGAATATAGGCTTAATTAGGCCCAATAACCTCTTATATTTAAAGCCCAAGCGAGGATAGTGACCTTAAGACATTTATATCTTATTTGATGTGAAATTAGGGTCGCCCATCCTAGACAAAAGGCACAATGGGCTTCCCCCACTTCAAATAAGGTTAAATGTAGTAGGCCCATATAGTAATCAAAATGCAATTGCAATCACTTATAAACATACAACCTAGGGGAAGTTGCTAAGCTTTGACTACATGGGCTAGTGGTTTAGTAAAAAAGACTTATAGGCTTCGACAAGTAGAGGTCCTTCCTAATGAGTCTTTCCAATAAAGGATAATAGTGATCGATTAGTTCACCTTTTCATATACCCAAAGGTATGAGGCTTGTGAGTGATAGATATGCTAGTGCTTCTCCATTCTTAAGTGAAAAATGGAGTCATGGTTCACAATACCATCTATGGTAATAGGGATATAGTTTACAAGAAGTGTAATGCATGAGACTGATAAAGATAAGAATATTTAGATGACATATTATTTAGGCACTTTGAGATTCAAATTTCTCAGTCCCCAATTGAGTCAGCACTATAGAGATTATGATATTTTTACTGGGAATAAGAGTGGTTAGTGGAGTCACCACTTGGCCTCTACACCAGGACCTCTAATCTTCTATACCATAAAGGTTTAGAATTTCATATCTTATTTATACCCTCATAATATATTGTCCATGTATATTGTAATATTTATCAGTCCCTTAACAATCAAGCATGCATTATTCTTAGTTAAATCATATCACTTTTTCATACAAAGGAAATAAATTGCAATATTTACAAAATACAACACACATATATGAACATCTATATAATGGGTCATTCGTTAGTTGTTAATTGACTTGACAACTACCCGTAATTCCATAGGAATTGGCAATAGTTGCCTAACTCCCCTTTCTAGGAGACTGGCCTTAAAAAAGATATATTTTATTATTGTGACTTTTGATTAAGAATATATGAATCCATTTTGTCAAGGAAAACACCATTT
>CANXYI010634376.1:0-10426 GCA_948208565.1 Hura crepitans
GCTATCCACCTATGGTGTTTGGAGATATGGTTCGGGGTCTTGGGAGGTCCTATGGGGTTGATCCCTGATATCCCATTTACAGATATTGGGAGGTCTATGGACTGATCCCTGTTATCTACCAATCCGGTATTAGGAGGTCTATAAACTAATCCCTGCTATTGAGCGAGGTAGGTGCCACTACCGAGGTCCAAAATGTAGGCCACTGTACAGGATAGTTCCCATTATTCGGTGTCTTAAAGTGTTATTTGTCTGTTATGAGCCTAATATATAATGAACTTGATTACGAACTAGATATATAGACTTAACTAGATAAAAGAACTGGACATAGTGAGATAGGGTAACTGGTATATAAGTCATGTGTTGCATGATTCATGTGTGTGCTTATATTATGACATATTACATTTGGTTTATTCCACCACTGAGTTTATACTCAGCGTGCTAGTGTTTCGATACGTAGGCTGTAGATTGAGGGTCGATCAACTTTAGACAACATCAGTGCAGCTGCTCTTGAGTCATCTAGGTACATTTTTGTTTCTCTTTTGGTTTGTGGTACATTTGCACTCATTTATAGTAGTTGTAAGGTGGGTAAGGGGTTGTAAAGTACAGAACAGGGTCAATAACATTATATGTTTGTATAAACTTAGTTATTGATATATAATATACATGTTTATATATGTGTCTATTGGTCTGGGACCCTGTGTGCTATTGTGTGTGCTGATGTCTGATGATATTCTAGAGGGCCAAAAGAGTCCAGGAGTGAGGTTTGAGTTGAAGATGGCTTTAGAAGTTTTTTTCCTGTAAGGATATTTTAAGGTTTTTCACCCCGAGTAGCCATTATGTTACCCAATTTGCTATAAATGTTTGGTAGTCATAACTTGGTGTTTTAATAGTCTAAAATAAGTAGTAATAAAAGGATAAGTAGATAAAAACACAATAAGAATAAGCTAAGTCAAAGTTGGTCAAAGTTGTGTAAGTGTTAAACGAAAGGTCATTAGGGAAATCCAGGGATAGGTGACCTCATGGGAAGTAGTGCTCTTTACCTATTTCAGTGAGGAATAAGCATGGGGTGTTATAGGATTACTAACCATCATGTTGAATCCAAGGTCATTTGACTCTAACCCCCGATCTAAAACTTGTGATGTGCATATATAACTATGTGTAGACCCCAAGTCTATCAGTGCTAAAACAGGTATATCAAAGATATGGAATATAACCGCTATAACATCTATAGCCTGTGCTTCCCCATATGCTCTAATGGCATACTGCCTCACTGGAACTCTACTTTTTAACTTGTCTCTCTAGCTTACCCCAGCTCTATTCTCGATCTCTCTCTGGTCTCGCCTCTGTGATAACTTTTATGGCCTTCTAGGATAATCTTTCCAGAGATGATCTTTAGCGCCATAACTCTAGCAAACATCTTGTAATGTCCTTTAACACACTCCTTTATGCATCTTGTGACAAATCTCGCACTCTGGTGTCAGAGCACTGCCTGTTGTAGATCTAGAGACATTTGAAGCTTTTGTCCATTGCCTGGACTATGATCTAGATCCCTAGCCTGATCTCTAACTCTGCTCATGCTTCCTGTCTTGCCGATTCTTGTACGGCTGACTTTTTTGCTTCTTGTCTGTGTTATACCTAGAACTGCCCTATCCTTGGCTATATGATCGCTTTTTAAAGCTATCTTGCTTCTGTCTTAACTGCCTAATCATCTCTGTTGTCTGACATGTATCCTC
Organism: Hura crepitans; assembly: GCA_948208565.1. Classification (NCBI taxonomy): domain Eukaryota; kingdom Viridiplantae; phylum Streptophyta; class Magnoliopsida; order Malpighiales; family Euphorbiaceae; genus Hura; species Hura crepitans. The sequence goes on from CANXYI010634376.1 coordinate 1,734, forward strand.
TAAAGCTGAGAAGTCTCGGATCCTCATTTGACTGACCTGGTACATGATGTCTAAGTTGAGCCCCTTTTCAAACTTCTTGCACCTGTCCTCTTCAGTAGTAACAACTGGCTTAGCATAATGGTTCAACCGTGCAAACTCTTTCTCATACTCGACTATGGTCTGATGCCCCTACTTAAAATCCATGAATTCTTGGTACTTTTAATCTAGGTAATACTCTAAGATGTACTTCTTTTTAAACTCCCTCGTGAAAAACTCCCATGTCAGATCCTCTGTTGCCTTATGCCTCGTGATGGTTTCCCACCACTTCAATGCTTCCTCTAATAGCATAGAGATGGCACACGCTGTATACTTATCTAGAGGGCATATGAGCTGTTGTATAATCCTAACTATTAAGTCTAACCAATACTTAGCTCGACTAGAATCATCCTCCTCAACTCCTTTGAAGAACTCCACCCTGTTCTTCAACAGTCGCTCTTTGTAGGTTCTCTAAAATGCTTGCAGCTCTTGGGGTGTGTGAGGTGGAACTACCTATTGTGCTATAGCAATTGTAGTTGCTGTTGCTTGTCTCACTAAATCTAGCATGGTCTCCAACTAGACTGGTAGGTCTTGCTGCCCGAGCACAACACGTCTAACATCACTAGGAGTCATGCTTACAAATCTAGCACCCCCTTATGCTACTGTGGTAAGAGCATAGCTCTTTACCTAACCTTCTTCATCTCGGGTCGTACTGCGACTCATCTTTATGCTTGAAGGTAAGAAAGACATATTATAAGCCACCACCTATAAATTATAATGATGTAAATGTTCTACACATGATAGTACTCTTATGCAACCCATAGGTCTAGAGGAAAGCCTAAATCGGAGCTCTGATACCACTAAAATGTGACGCCCACCACCCGTTCCATACACCAGATCGAATAGCGGACGTGCATAATGCATAACAATATCTAAAATTTGTACACAAAAACTCATCCCAATTAAAACTTTTTATTACTTAAGACATTTTAAAACTCAAGAAGATGTAAAAATGTGAAAACAGTTTTGGCATGCATTACGAGGTAACTAGTGAGGTTATTGTGTTGAAATTTTGGCAACATAATGGTTGTACTAGGACACCTTCCCTAATAGTACCTGCTTTGAAAACACTTCTATAATCATGGTAAAACAATTCCTCAACCACCTAAGTCCTCTTGACCCTCCAAACTTATCAAAATGACATATCACATAAAACGGAGCCTCAGGCTTATCAAAATAATATATAAAAACTCAATGAGGCCTCAGACACCCTCAACAATGCTCATCACATGCAAAAGCAAGAGATATCATACAAGTCATGCAATGTAATTTAAAATAATGTATTAAAGGTTTACAAAACCATATAACACTTAAAAGTTACAAAACCAAATTAGTTTACACAGATTAGGCCCAATCCCTCTATAGATCACAAGAGTACTATAAACATTATTACATCATTATACATTTACAAAAGAAACAAAATATACCCAGAGGGCAATTCTTTACATCTCTTATGGTGTAGAGTCTTTGACTATAATCTGTACTTTTCTTTAACCTATGCATTGCAAAAACAAGCAATGTGCTAAGCATAAAGCTTTGTGGTGTAATCACTTTAACATGCACACTTATATTTAATCGAACATGCATTAAATATGCATTCGTAATAGACATTATGCTGAAATAAATTACATGTCACGCTATATGCATTAATCACATGATATAACATATACATGTTCCTATCTATGTTGCATGGGTACTTCTAAATGAGTGGCGTATCTGTACTGGGTACATACCCACATATTGGTACACGTGCGGTAATTCAAGGTACTTACCTAATATATACCCTTTTTATTTTTTTATTTTTCAATTTTAGGTATGTACCCGATACACATAGATCACTCAAACAAGCATACCCGTGCTTCCTAATATACATACATAGTGACAGTTCAACACTTCATACTTTATTAATTCATATAAAATTATAGATAACTTTCATTGATAATCAAATATTGAAGTTTTATTTTGTTATATAAATTGATAATACATTAAATATCTAGTAATTAAATTTATGTATATTTATATGCATTCTTTTATTATTTAGTGCATGTTAATATTTATAATTTTAGTATTTATAATTATAATTTTTATAATTTTATATTATGGTTATTAATTCTATATAGTTTTTTAATAATAATATATAACGTACCCATACTCTATTTTTTAAACAATTGTCATATTCCGTAACCGTATTCGTATCAATACTAGTACTCATACCGTACCTATTCAACATAGGTTCTTATACAGCGTAGAGTAAGCAACAGGCTTAAGAAAATGATAAACAATAATCTGCATGATATAAACTCATGTATATATTTTATCACGTACGCACAACCTATAAGCACATAAAATGTATCCACAAGTCATACTTTAAATACATTCCAGGAAAATGAGATCATATGTCAAGTTATATTACTTCATCATTAACCATGATAGTTATTAGTTTAATTAATGCCCATACTATCAAGAAAACTATCCAAGGCTGAATAGTAGATACACTGTATCATGCCCAAAGGCTCATGGTATCATGCTTGAAGGCTCATGGTATCATGCCTGAAAGCTTATGATATCATGCCTGAAGGCTCATTGTATCATGCTCAAAGGCTAGTGCTCGTCAGCATAACAAAGTGACTCGTAGATCTCGTACCCAATGGTATGCTAGCAGCTGCTAATATCTTAATTAATCAATTAATCTATCCAAACTGGTTTGTCTAGTGGTATAGGCATAACTAAACTAGTCATGTTCTACCATTTTAGTTATTATTAACAAAGGTAGCCATTATTGTTTATTTTAACATATGCATCACGAGTTCATATTTATTACTGTGTGCACATATCACATAGGCCAATAGCATATAGCAAGGCCTGTAACTCACATCTGTATCATATACTAGGAAAATGAGTTATGTAGGCAACTTAGACTTATATACACATATACACACTAACATACACATTATCATCACATTCATGCCATACTCAAGTATAATCAACCATTACTCAATCAAGTGCATAGTTCAGGTTTCACAAGGACAATTCAAGCATATGGCCATGTTTTAGGCAAAATCACTTATCACAACTCTCTATGGGCATTACATGGCTTAACTACATCATAAGGCTAAAGCATATGTTATATCATATCTTCACACTTCATAAGCATGCATTTAGATCATAAAATTGTCCATGCACTCAATTTCTTAATATAGCATGATTTAGCTACTTAGCGTATCATATGCAAATTACATGACTACCAAGAATCACATATGATCACAACACTTACAAGTTAAATCTAATCACCATTTATAACATTCCTATATATATATATATATATTACAATGCATATATCATATAGGTTAGGCATTTATCCATCTCATTTACATTATGGTCACATCATGCCAAAAATGACATTTACCGATATTATGTTTTATATAGCGTATATCATGTGCACTTAGCATTACACATGTCTAAGTGGCATTCGACTACCCTCAAAGTCACATACATGCATATGAATCTCCACACAGCAGTAGTTATGCTAGTAGCATTTCATAACCCATGTATGTACTCATGATGCCTTACATATAGCATAAACACATATATATGCACATATACCTTCTCAAGGCCATTCGGCCTCCACATATGCACACACATAGCATGCATTAACTCATACTTGTCATACATTACACAATTTAAGATCCCAACCATTTTTATTGCATTAAATCCTATTAATTGCTTTAAAGGCAAATATTACATATTATGTCAATTTACACATAAACATATATTCATGCATTTTAAACATATTAGCTTGATTACACGTACTTAAATGACATCATGCAATATGCCTGAAGCCGTCTCACGCCTTTTCTTTGCCTCGAGAATCATGAATTGACGTTTTGCCTACGAGTTCAAATGGTTAAGATTTAGCAAAAATCATATAAAATCACACAGGCTCTAAAAAATCAAAATAAGGACATTAAATGACTCTTGGGCATGTAACAAACATGGAAAAAATGTCGAAACTCAAAAATTCTTACCCGAATAAAAAATAGTCACTATTCATCTCGGGTTTCTCCACATGATTTCTTCTGAACCGCTCTAGCAAATCGGGTGATTTTGGTGTTTATGGAAAGCTCTCGACATGAGCTCTCCATCTATTACAATCTTTAGAGGTGGGTGGTGTCAAATAAAGAAGAAAAAGAAAGGAGAGGGGGCTAGTATGTGGTGCCAGCCTTGAAAAGAGAAAAAGAAAAGAAAAGGAAGAAAGGGAAAGAAATGAGAAAGAAAAGAATTTATTTAGTATTTATAGTTTTTGAGATAATTAATTTTTCCTTCCTTTCAAGTTTATTTTTGCCTCTCTCAGGAATCTAAATTAAACAATTAACACCTCCAAAAATTAGATAAATAAAGGTTATATAGATCTCCAAAATCTCGAGTTTGAAAAACGAAGGGAACTAGGAAAATCAACATAGTTACTCAATTAAAAATTCAAAAGAATTACTTCCTGATATTTAAAAATTTATATTCCAACGCCAATAAACTTGTCGAAATATTTAAGTATTAGTTTGTATAATTTTTGAATTATTTTGAGCAACTTTTTTTTTATTTTACAATTTAGCTTTGCCTATGGTACTATTCACATAACACTGCCACGAAATTTTTTTTTTTATCATTTTTAGCCATCCAAACGACTCCGGATTGACTTTAAACTTCTCCCAAAATTCTCTTATAATTAACATTTCTTAATGGACTACTTAGTGCGACCTGAGTTTTGAGAAACACTATTCATCCCGAGCAGTACTACTTACGAGAGTCGAGATTTTTGGGTTGTTACAATAAAAATGTACAATGATTAATGGCATTGCTCTGACTCAAATGAGTTCTTTGGTAGATGTTGAGTATGCCTTGTGATAGATGAACTATATATGCAAAATGTATGATAACGTGGTGATGAGAATTCATTGTATAAGCAAGATAACCTAAAGGTACAAGATATGCATAAGTTGAATATATGAGAATATGATCATGATATTTGATGAGAATGACATGAGATTGATACATTATGTGTAACACTCGAAAATCTCGATTTCATGAATTGTACTTTCTAAGGCGTGTTTTTTGAGTAATTGGTTCACATTGAGGTGGCCGAAGGGGAGTACTAGTCATAGAACTATAATGGGTAAAATAATGATGGAAATGAAATTATTTGCACTAGCCATTGAACCAATAAAATTTTTCATGCTGATATTTAGTGAATAGTGACTTAAGTTTACATCGGGTTGTAAAATGATTAGGATGTGCCTAGACTGACCTAAAAATAGCATAACTTGATGGTTAAAAATTCTAAATAGTTCAATGCTGTTAGAATTTAAATTTTCTAGCATCAATTAGTATTTAATTAGAATTTCTTAAAAATGTGATTGAATAGTTAATCGAGTTTCCTTTGGAATTTGGACCTGAGATTTTAGAGATTCTTAAATTAAGAATTTCTATAATTTTTGACACTAAAAGGAGTATTTTTGGAAGCCTATAACATTAAAATCACATTTTTAAAGCTTAATATGGACCGTCGAATCATTGTGTGGCTAAATCATGGTCGTTCGTACTTTTAATATAAATAGTGTAAGGTGTGTGCATTTGTATAAGATCAAAACAACTCATCTTGCTCCTTAGAACCACCAAAAGTTGATGCCTCCTCCCTTTCTCTCTCCTTCACCCTTTTTTAAAACTTATCTACATCACCTCTAAAGGTTGAATTTGAAGTAAATTTTGCATAAAAAGGGTGTTTAGAGGTAAAATTAGTTAAACTCCTAAAATGTAACCCTAGCATTTTTCTTGGTTATTAGAGGTGCTCTAAATCATGATTCTGGTCTTATTTTTTAATTTAAAGATGTATAAATTTTTCTATGAATTTTTCTAATTAATTGTCTATTATGGAATTTAAAGAACTTGGAAGATAGCAAGAGCAAGGGCAAAGAGAAGCTGTAGGATCATATTCAAGATACTAAATAACCTTTCTATAGGTGTATTTGATAAAATATGTGCTTGGATATATGATTTGTATGAATTCCATAATAGGTGTCATATGAGGTTTAATTGATTTTAAGGGTTAGAACAACTCTAAATTGACTTTAGGGGTATATTAGAGTTTAATGTGTGTCAATTAACTAATATGAATGAAAAATAGAGTGAAAATAGGCTAAATATGGAAGATGGAAAAATGAACATGTGTGGAAATTTAGAGACATAATGGGAATTTATGGATTTGTTGTGTAGTTGACATAATTAAGGTATAATAAGCTAAAAGCATTGATATATGGCGCATGAAACATATGTATTGATGTATGTGTGCACTATTGAGAATGTGGCACTATATGAATGTTGCATAACAATTGAATGTGTAATACATAATGTACATTGGTGTAGTGTGTGTAGTCATATGTATGCCAATATAATGCATAAGGTAATGTATATTGATTTGGTTGATAACATGTTGATAAAAGAAATGGCATGATAAATGGTAATGTGAGATAGAAGAGAATGTATGATGAGAAATTGAGAATGGTATGATAAATGAATAACATAAAGTGGCTATTTGATGTGACAAAGTATTATGACAAACAATAAATGTGCATATGAAAATGGAACTGAAATTGGAATAAAAAAATGATATAAGGAAAAAGTACGTGAGGCACGTAAATCATATGTGACAAGAATGAAAATGTGAACAACCCATATATGTTAGACAACCTACTGGATAGGTTGACCGACCAACTATGGGATGTAGCAGCTCTTAGGACACCTCAATGTCACTTACGTGATCATGTTGATGTTTGATTACATTTGATTACAATATAGGTGTAGTCGTCGGGAGGTTCCATAGAACCACTGCACATAATCTAAAATAGGTGCAACTGCTGAGAAGTTCAATAGGACCACTGCACACATACGTATTAATTATATTAATGATATTAATTATAATATGGGTGCAACTATCAGGAGGTCCAACAGAATCATCACACATAATCTAAAGTAGGTGTGACTGCTAGGAGGTTTAATAGGACCATTGTATACTATATGGATGTGATATGCTAGTGTAGCAGACGTGAGGTCTAAAATGTATGCCACTGCAAATCATAATCCTAATATCCAATATTTGGATATGTGTCTGTCAAATATAGGCTAGTAACTTGGAAAAGTAATAAGTGAATAATTATTCTATCTTACGAGTGTATATGAGACTAAATAAACTGATTAATGATTATGGTTTAAATAAGTTAGGGAATTTGGATAGCAACTTTGGCTTTAGTGTGACAAGTAAAATGGTAAGTGAATATAAAATCTAATAACGATAAACAAATGTAAGTAAACAACTATGAATACAAATAATGGATCATAAAAAGGTCAATAACATAAAATAGATAATAATATATCGTAATATTGTAATGACATAACATGATTGATTTGACACCATTATAAAATTAGTAAATACGTAAATGTTATATGACATGTTTCATTTTGGACTTGCATGTTTGGCATGAATGCATGTGTGTGTGAGCATATTTTATCAAATACACCATTAAAATTTATGCTCAGTGCATCATGTTTTTTGATGCATAGGTTGTAGATAGATACAGCTTCAGACTAGCCTTGGCATAGCAGTGTAGTGCGGATAACCTCCAATTTTGGTATATTTTTGTATTCTCAGTATGATGTAAATAAGAATAGTTGGCACTTATATATACATAAATAAGGTACGGGTCTAGTTTAGTCATATACATGTATAGCTAATAGAAGTACACTATTCATGTAAATTAAATAGATAGACAATAATAGTGTGAAATCGGTATTTGATGTATGCTTGATATAATATGATATTGAGACCGCGATGTATCCTATGATTATAATGTGACTGATGTCACTGTGTGATGGTTGATGACATTGGAGGGTCAGTAAGACCCAGTTGGTTGACTTAAATTGAGAATGTTTTAGAAATGTTATTTTCTACAGGTTTATTATGGGACATGACATTGAGTAGCCATTATACCGCCTAATTTTTGTCAAAATAGAATAGTAATATCTTATATATTTGTACACTCGACATTTGGTTTAATGGTATGTAGGCCCAAGATGCTCACCATACCTTCACACTAATAACAGGATGTAAAGAAGATAATGGTACAGCTAGGTAAAACTGATTAATATGTCATCTCCTATTAGGACTAGCAACGGTTCGGGTAAGAGGTGTCACAATGTGCCACCTCCATCAGAATCCAACTATTGGGTCAGGTGAGGGGTGTCACATTACGTCTATTGAGATATGTGAGTACTATATATTACCACATGAATGGTTTATTTTTTATATGATGAATCTAAAGCTATAAACTTAATATTGTGGTTATATGAGATACTAATGAGAAGTAAACCTCCAATTGACAAATGAACTAATATGCCTATATATACTTAAACTAGAAATAGTGTTTGGATAAGTTGGCATGCTAATAAGGTCTATTAGTAGTACTGTACCTTTAATGCATACTTATATTGTGGGTCGCTGTAGACACCTGGATTTAAGGTGTAGGACTTTCTTATGTATTTGGACTTTGACTTGACTCGAAAAGCTCACGGTA
>CANXYI010634480.1:0-10280 GCA_948208565.1 Hura crepitans
TGTTTAATTTTTATCTGATTCTATTGTTTTAGGCCTGAGGCCTTGTGTCATGATTGAATGTCTGTGATTGATATAATGATGATAGTGGATAACCAGAAGGGTCCTGTGGGTGATTAGAGATGTGATTGAGGTTTTTAAAAGTGTTTTTCGCAGGTCAAAATTTCAATATGTCACCCAGGTAGCCGTTGTGCTGCCTAACTATTTGTAAATCCTATAATAGACTATCATATGAATTTTTAGGTTAAATTTATCCTAAATAGTGATGTCTAAGTGATCAATAGAGGATTTAGGCTATATCTATCCAGATAATGAAAATTTGTAAGTGTTAAATGAAAGTGGGTTTGGAGCAATTTTAGGATGGATGACTTAGTGGGAAGTGCATCACCTATCAAGTTTCTTCAGGAACCTGGTAAGGAGTGTCACATTAGGTGGTATCAGAGCTTAAGTTAAATGTTCCTAGGTGTTTTACATGAGTGCTAGTGTCTAGGAATTGATTTTTTTGATATGCTACACTACAATGAGGTTAATAAGTTCTGTATCGTTTGTATTAAATCAAGATTAGTGATAGAGCGCTATAAGAACAAGTAAAAGAAGTAGCCAGTCATACTTCTACCACTATATAGGGAGTAAGTGGTGCAACCATGCCTAAGCCTAGTGATGCTGCACACCAGCCTCAACCTTAGACATAGCCACAGACCTAAGCACCCCCGATGCTATTACAGTAGATAGTAGATTTACTCAGACATACCATAACAGCAGTTCACCTCCACAACTAACTTCAGTTCCTCCACTTCCACCCCCAGTTGCATTACAGAAGACATACCTAAAGAGAGTACATAAAATAGGGGCTGTAGACTTCCTAGTAGTTAGAGAAGATGATGTAACAAAAAGCAGAATACTGGCTAGAGAGGACATTGAGGATATTGGAATAGATGAAGTGTACAGAAGAGGAGAGTTTAAAGCGTACTACTTCTCTTCTATAGGAAGAGGCATTTCACTAGTGGGATACTATTAAGAAGAGAAAGACACCATCAAACCTTACTTGGGAGTTCTTTTAAAAGGAGTTTTGAAAGAGATATATGCCTAAATCATATAAAGATAAGAAGAGACAAGAATTCTTTGAGTTGAAATAGGGTAGGAGATCAGTGTCTGAGTATGAGAAGGACTTTGCTAGACTCAATAGATATGTAGAGGAATTTATTCCTACTGAGGAAGAAAAATTCCAAAGATTTAAAAAGGCCTTAATGTAGAGTTGAGAATGCAAATATCTACTACAAAAATTAAAGATTTCTCAGCTTTGGTGTCAACTACATATGACATAGAGGAAATGACACAAGAAAAGAGAGAGGTTTTCTAGAGAAAAAGACAATTCACTGTAGGGTAATCTAGTTCAGCCCCAGGTGCCAATAAAAGGCAGAGAGAAACTTAGTCTTATCTAGGGTATCAGACATATAGACCACCTTAACCATAGAGTTCTAGGCAAGCTTCAGTATTTAGACCCAGACCATCATAACCAACTACCAGTGCTCCAGTAATAGGGGCTAGAAACACACCCCCGACCTATAGCACATGAAATAAAAGACACTAGGGCTAGTGTAGATAGACTAAGACAAGGGGATGTTTTACATGTGGATCCAAAGACCATTATAGACGAGAGTGTCCTTAAAGATAGATAAAGGGTGCCTATACTTAGGCATCAATAGCACCTCAGAGTAGGGTGCAAAGACAAACTAAAGGTGATTAGCCTGGTAGTAATAGTCAGAGGACAAGGTCATAAGCTTGTGTACTAGCTAGATAGTATGCAATTAAGGCTCATGAAGAAGTAGGAGCTCCAGATGTCATTACTAGTACTTTCTATTTATTTGATATTCTAGTTTTGGCATTAATAGACCTAGAATCTACTTATTGTTATATATTCATTACATAAGCACTTGATAGAGGACTAAAACTAGAACATGTAGACTTATATATTCAAGTCAGTAATCCCATTGGATTGAGTGTGACTGTGAACAAAGTATATAGACACTGTCCATTAGTGATTCATAAACAATTGTTTCTTACTAATTTGATTGAAATAAACTTTCATGAATTTGATGTTATCTTAGGAATGGATTGGTTATCTGAACATTAGGTTGTAGTTAATTTTAAGCATAAAAAATTGACCCTTTAGACTATAGAGGGATAGGAAGTGACAATTGTAAGTGAAACAAGATTTTTGAATAATCTCATCTCAGCTGTTACAGTAAGAAAACTTATTTGTAAAGGCTGTGAGGCATACCTAGCCCATGTTATTAACACTAATACTTCTACTCCTAGTCTTAGATAGATTCTAATAGTTTTTGAATTTCCTGATGAGTTGCTAGGATTGCCCCCGTAAAGGGAACTTGATTTTGAAATTGAGGTGTATCATGGTACCTCTCCTATATCCATTACTCACTATAGAATTGCACCTAATGAGTTGAAGAAACTAAAGGTGCAGTTGAAAGACTTGTTAGATAAGGGTTTCATTCGACCCAGTACTTCACCTTAGGGAGCACCTATGTTATTTGTGAAGAAGAAAGATGGGTCGCTCTAATTGTGTATTGATTATAGGCAGTTAAATAAAGAGATAATGAAAAATAAATACCCCTTACCTAGAATTAATGATCTTTTTGATCAGCTTTGAGGTGTTGGTATCTTTTCCAAGATAGATTTAAGGTTAGGGTACCATTAGCTGAGGATTAAAGAGGCTGATATTCATAAAATTGCTTTCAAAACTAGATACGGGCATTATGAGTTTCTAGTGATGCCATTTACACTCACTAATGCTCCAACAACTTTTATAGACCTGATGAACATGGTGTTTCAACCATACTTGGATTAGTTTGTGATAGTGTTCATTGATGATTTTCTGGTGTACTCTAAAACTAGATAAGAATATAAACAACATCTCAAGGTTGTGTTATAGACTTTGAGAGAGAAGTAATTGTATGCCAAGTGTGTAAGTGTGAATTTTGGCCTAATGAAGTGGCTTTTCTCGGCAATCTAATGTCTACAGTGGGTAACAGAGTTGATCCTAGCAAGGTTAAAGCAATGTTAGAATGGGAAACTCCAAGGAATGTGATAGAAATATAAAGTTTCTTAGGATTGGCTAGGTATTAAAGAAGGTTTGTGATAGGGTTTTCAATGACTGTAACACCTATGACAAGGTTAATCAGAAAGAATGTGAAGTTTGAATAGGATGCAAAATGTCAAGAAATTTTTGATAAGCTGAAAAAAATGCTGATAGAAGCTCTTATCCAAATTCAACCTGAATCGAGATAGGATTTTATTGTGTACAATGATGCTTTACTTAATGGATTGGGTTGTGTGTTGATGCAAAAAGGAAAAGTAGTAGTTTATGCTTTGAGACAGCTAAAACCACATGAGAGGAACTACCCTACTCATGATCTAGAGTTAGTTGCCATTATTTTTACCTTGAAAATTTAGAGACATTACTTGTATAGGGAGAAATGTTATATTTATACTAATTATAAGAGTTTGAAAGATCTCCTTACCCAGAAGGAGTTGAACCTGAGGTAGAGAAAGTGGCTAAAAATGATAAAAGATCATGATTGCTTAATAGATTATCATCCTAGAAAGGCTAATGTTGTTACAGATGCACTAAGTAGAAAGTTCATGGTGACATTGAGAGCTATGAATGTCAGATTGGGATATACAAAGGAAGATGCCATTTTAGCAAAATTATATATTAAACTAGACTTTAAACACCAGATAAAAGAGGCATAAGCTAAGGATGAATAGTTGGTATAGATTATGGGTAAAGTCAAAGAGGGAAAGGTAGCAAGATTTGAATTGAGTGAAGATGGACATCTGTATTACCATGATAGGTTGTGTGTACCTAATATAGATGACTTGAGGTTACAGATCTTGAAGGAGGCATATGAAGCTCCTTATTTTATGCATCTGAGTAGTATGAAGATGTATTTAGACTTAAAACCTCATTATTGGTGGTTAAGGATGAAGCAAAAGGTAGCAAAATATGTGGCTAGATGTCTGACATGTCAATAGGTAAAAACAGAGCATTAGGTTTCTTCTAGATTGTTGTATCCTATAGCAATACTAGAATGGAAGTGGGAAAAGTTTCAACGGATTTTGTAATGGGATTGCTTATGACTAGTGGCAAATGTGATGCTATGTGGGTAATTATAGATAGACTAACCAAGACAACATAGTTTATCCCTATCAGAATGGATTATTCCCTAGAGAAACTGGTTAAACTATATATAGATAAGATTGTGAGACTCCATAGAGTGTCGGTGGCTATTATTTCTGATAGAGACCCTAGGTTCACTTCCAGGTTCTAGAAGAAGTTGCATGAAGCTTTAGGCATTAGATTGACTTATAGTATAGCTTTCCACCCTAATAGATGGACAGTCAAAAAGGGTGATACAAGTGTTAGAGGATATGCTACGTAGCTATGATATTGAGTTTAAAGGTAGCTGGGATCTGTACTTATCCTTAGCTAAATTTGTATCTAATAATAATTATCAATCCAGTTTAGCCATGTCACCTTATAAGGCATTGTATGGCAAAAGGTACAGAACTCCTCTATGGTAGAGTGAAGCTAGTGAAAGTAAAATTACAGGTATTGATTTGATTAGAGATGCAAAGGATAAAGTCAAGCTTATTAGAGAGAGATTAAAGGCTATCACTGATAGGTAGAAGTCTTATGCTAACTTAAAAAGGACAGATATTGAATATGAAGAGGGTGAAAAGGTGTTTCTAAAAATATTGCCATGGAAGAAGGTACTCAGGCATGGTAAAAAGGGGAAACTCAGCCCCATATTCATTGGTCCCTATGAAATCACAAAAAGGGTAAGACCATTATCATATAAGCTAGCTTTGCCACTTAAGTTACAATATATCCATGATGTGTTCCATGTCTTAATGATTAGGTGATACCTATCAGATCCTTTAAATGTGATCTTAGCAGAAGAGATTAAAGTTTAGCCAGATCTAAGTAATGCAGAAGAACCAGTATAGATATTGGCTAGGGAAGTCAAGTAATTGAGAAATAAAGCTATACCACTAGTCAAAGTGTTATGAAAATATCACAACACAGAAGAGGCTACATGGGAAGCCAAGGGGCATATGAAGGCTTAGTACTTGCATTTGTTTACACCAAGTAATTTCGAGGTTAAAATTTTTTAAGAGGAGAAGAGTTGTGATGCCCGTAAGTAGAGGCTCTGTGAATAGTACCTTTGAGGCTCAAAAAGTGTGCTAGGAGTGCTGGGTCACCTTCATGAGGCCCAAAAAGGGGTGTACTAGTCATGAAACTTTAACTGGCCATAAAATGATGAAAATGACTTAATTTGAAAATTTAGCAGAACTAATAAATTATTTTAAGCCAAAATCTAATGAACTATAAGCTCAGATGGACTTAGGCCAAGAATGACCTGGGACATGCCTGGACAGACCTAAAAATACCTTACCCTAAAGGTTCAAAATTCCTCTAAGACCATTGGTCAAGGAATTTTAATTTTTTGAGGTCATTTGGTAATTTTTTAGAATTTCTCGATTTTCTTAATTCTTGAGGAATTAATTAATTGACTTGCCAATGGAATTTGGCCTTGAAATTTTATGAGGTCCTAAATAGGCTTAATCAAGGATTTTTAGAATAAACATAATAATTTTTGGAGGTTTGAGTGAATTTTAAAAATTTCTTAAAGTTTTAGCCAAAATCGAGCATTTTTGGGATATGCTCGAGTGACACATATCACCACCCGAGCCACCCCAACCCCACTATAAATAGCCTATGTGGCCATATGGACTTCCACTTGGCCTTCTCCCTCCACCTCACTTTTCTTCCTCCACTTTTTTTGCCTTTCCTTTCCCGATGCCATCCTTACCTTCCCCAATAAAAAAACCACCATTTTTGCCACCAAATAGCCACCATTTCATCACCAAAAATTCCATTAATGGGTTAAGAATTAATCCTCAAAGGTTTAGGACACCATTATTGCTTATAGAAATCTAAAAAATCATTCAAGTATACATAAAAAGTGGGCTAAAAATTCAATTCCTTGTGTAAGTTGTCTTCTTTAATTTTTATTTTATTTATAACAGGATTCCATCATTTTAAGACCACCTATGTTTTTAGATTTTCAATTGGAGGCTTATAGAATTTTTCGTGAATTTTCTAAGTGGAATGGGTGTGTATGTAGGCCATGGAGGAAATAAGGTGAAACAAGGCAATTAAGGGTTCTTTGGTACGGGAAAAGCTTTAAAAGTGACATAGGTAAGTGAATTTGATTGATTAAAAGCATGCCATATTGAGTTTGCTTATGAATTACCTTGAATTGGTGTATGAAAGTGGTAGTTTGAACATGTATAGTGTGGAAATTATTGATCCAAGCCTAATGTGATGTTGATTGTGTGTAAATTTGATGATTAGTATGTTAATTTGGTGATAATTATACATCTATATTAAGGAACATATTTTGGCTGAGAGGGTTGCTTGTGTCATGGGATGGGAATGGTTGGCATGGCATGTGAATATGATAGATATTATGAAACATGATATGTATGGCATGGGAATAAGTAATAGGTATGTGTAATTGATGAGAATGTGCATGAATAAGTATAGTATATAGTGTGGCTGAGAGGTATATTAAAGTATTTTAGCACATGAATTATGTACAATGCATGTATGTATGGTATACTTAGTGGAAAATGGCATGTGGGGCATGTATGTGTGATAAAATTGGTGAAAAAAATGTAAGTGTGGTCATGAAATTGAGATGGTTGAGAGGTGTAGGCAGAGGTCATGGCATGTAAGTGATGTTAATAAGTATGTATGTAATGGGAAATGGTATGGTTAGCTTGGAAATAGGTGTGTATATGGTGAATTTGATGAAACAATGCATATATATGTGTGGCCAAGGCATATACATGTTGTGCCATAGCATGGCATGCATGATATGTCATATGTGAATGTGTGTGTATGCTAGAGTGATGACATATGACATGTTTGTGTGATAAACTATGGAAAAATGCATGTGTATGACCATGAACAAGTGATGGCCGAGAGGTATGTATGCCATGGTGTAGCATGGTAAGTATGGTATGTTATGGTAATGTGATGTGCATGAAGGGCATGATATCATGAGCATATGATGCATGGCATGGAATATGGGAAAACATGCATGGAAATATGGCATGTATTATGACAAATTAATATAAGAAAAAGGGATTAAGAAATGGCTTAAAACTTAATTATAAGGCATAGGTAAAAGTGACCTATAATGGCATGAAATGGAACATGAATTGTGGACTTTGTGTACTTGATTTTAATGGCAATGTGAGACCATTGTTGTTGCCTTCTTTGGTTAAATGGAATGAAAGTATTTGTGGCCTAGAATGGCATATTAATGTGGCTTGAATTGGTATGGGAAAATGCCTAATAAATAGTGGAAAATGGTCCGTAATAGTGTACTAAAAAAGTAAAAATAACTTGTAACTGTCCTATAAAATGTATGTATGAGAATGACACACAATGTGACCTATAATAGACATATAATAGGGCTTGAATTATGATATGGAACTATGCCTAAAGTGGACTTGTGAATGCCTAAGTAAAAGACTTAAAATTACCCTTTCAAAAATTGGACCTACAACTGTCTGGTAATAAAACTAACCTGTAACTGTCCGGCTAAAATTAGACTGTAGAAATTAAATAATAATTGCCTATTATTAAGTTATAAATATTCTAAAATGATGATCAGTAATAAAATAAATATAAATAAGAGACTATTGTCCCATTACCTAGACACCCACTGGATGAGTTTATTGGTCAACTAGGGATTAGCAACTGTTAGATATTTATCTATTTATCAAACTAGGCTGGTGCAGTAGTTGGGGTCTACAAGATTGGCTACTGCACTATGTTGTTGATATTATTATTTGTTTATCAGACCAGGACAGTGCATCAATTAGGGTCTACAAGATGGGCCACTACACTATGGTGTGGAAAATGTGACATAATGATATTTTATTTGTCTATCTATCAGACTAAGTCGGTGCAGTGGTTGTGGTCCACAAAATGGGCGACTGCACTAGGGCTAGTGTAGAGCCCAAGGTCTAAAATGCAGGACCACTGCATAGTTTGATTTCCCTTTTGGTCCAGTGCCTGAAAGTGTAGTCTACTTAGTTAGGCCTGTGTAATAAATTAAATATTTTATCTGATAACAGATAATAAAAATACATAAATTAAAGATAGTCTAAAAAGGCTTAACTTTACATAATTGAATTATCAGACTGGTAAATAAAATAAATTTATTTTGTAATATGATTAACAAAATATTATTTTGCTACAAGGATAATATGTCTTATATTCATGCATCCATAGCATGTCTGCTCATCTGTGTGCTTGCTGTGACATGTTTTTTTTATTTCAAATTCACCATTGAGTTTCATACTTAGTGTACTAGTGTTTTAGGTGTGCAGGTAATAACAAGTAGTGATCTAGCCTTAGGCTTTGTGCAATGTAGTATTAGAGATATTAAAGAGTATGAGATTTTGTATTTTAATGATTTTAGTAGGCACTCATGTAAATACTATAGGGTATGGGTTCGACGAGCTTTGAAGCTACTAGTGTCGGTGATTATAAGTAAAATCAATGATGCATTAAAAGGGCCTTTTATTTGCATGTTTAATTTCTATTTGATTTTGCTATTTTGATATTGAGGCCTTGTGTGATGATTGGATATTTGTGATTGATATAATAATGATAATAGAGTATGAGAAGGGTCTAGAGGGTGATAGGAGATGTGATTAAGGATTTTAGAAGTGTTTTCCATAGGTTAAAATTTCAGGATATCACCTGTGTAGCCTTTGTGCTACCCAACTTTCTATAAATCCTATAATGGACCGCTAAATGAATTTTTAGGTTAATATATCTTGAATAATGATGTCTAAGTGATAGATAGAGGATCTAAGCTATATCTATCATGGTAATGAAAAATCTGTAAGTGTTAAACAAAAGTAGGTCTGGAGCAATTTCTGGATGGGTGACCTAGTGGGAAGTGCGTCACCTATTAGGTTTCTTCAAGAATTTGGTAGGGGTGTCACATATGGTGCAACAAGAAACCAATTCTATCATGCTTAAAAGTATGGGGTTGCATTGCTTATATGAAAAGAATTATGTTAGTTAAGCTTAATGCTAAACCTGTCAAGTGCTTATCTAAGTGGTATCTAAAGAAGTCTCTTAGATATTATTTCTACAACACTTTGGTACAAAAGGTGTTTATTTCAAAGCTTGCTATCTTCCTAGAGGAAGAGTTTCTCTAAAAGGAAGATAATGGAAGTAAAATAAAACTTGATAAAGTTTGAGACCCATAAATAAAGGCAAATAAACTGACTAATCCTAAGCCCGTTACACATGATGATGATTTAATACTAGAGCCTGTTATAACACAAACTCCTAAATGATCTACTAGAGTTTGTACTGAGCTTGAGAAATATAGATTTCTCATAGATTAGCATAATAATGTAACTATAGTAGAAGAAGATGAGCCTACAACCTATGAGGAGGTTTTAAAGAGTTTAGAATCAGAATTATGGTAAAAGACCATGCAATCTGAAATGGAATCCATGTATGACAATTAAGTATAGACTTTGGTTGATGCACTTGAAGGGTTAAAACCCATTGGGTGTAAATGGATCTTTAAAAAGAAGACCTTAAAGGGTAAGGCAGTGACCCAAAAAGCAAGGTTAGTATCAAAAGGCTATCATCAAAGGCAAGGAATTGACTTGGATGAAACCTTTTCATTGTCAGAAGTATGCCCTAAAGCTCATGTAATAGGGTTATATTCATGTTGTCACACCCTGACTTTCAATCAGGTTTTTGCGAGAATAGAATTGGAATTTAAAGAAATAATGGGGAATAAAATGGATGTATAGATCATGCAGAGTTAGTTATTGTGAACTAGGGAGTAAAAAAAAGATCGAAGGGCAAATTGGTAATTTTGTGGACTTTATGTTGATTTTAAATCCTAGCCATCCATTTGGCTTATAAATATGCAAAAATAATTATTTAATTCACTTGGTTTCAGCTAACTCCTCCCTTTCAAGCCACTATGGCCGAAATTCTCTTCATGAAACTCTTTCTTCCATTTTTTTGTCATTTTCTTTACACATATGAACATATTTAATTGAATTTATTTCATTAATTTTTTTACATAGTTCCCACCTTTAGAAAATTCAAACACTATGATTTTTGGACTCCTCATAATTTGTGA
>CANXYI010634603.1:0-11735 GCA_948208565.1 Hura crepitans
CACTTGAAACCTTCAAACCCCTAAATTTCTAGCCTTCCACAATATAGTTTCTCCTCCCTTCTTCAAGCCCTTTTGTCCTTCAATTTTCCTAAAAAAAAAAAATTCACACACATACTCTTAGATGTTAGGCATCCTAATCCACAACTAACAGCCCAAAAGGACCATGAAAAATCAAGTAAAGGCCATGGAACTCACCTAAGGTACCTTGCTAGATTGTTTCTAACCAGTAAACTTTGAAGATTTTTAATTAATTGTAGAGATGTCCTTTTCCAAAAAATTTTCTTCCCCTAGCTTCCTAACATCCCAAAATAAATTTAGGTGATGAGAAGTTGTAGAAAAGAATGGAAGAAGATGATGAAAATGGCCATCCACTTCTTGTGTGGTGTCAATTTTGGGTAGAAAGGAAGAAATTTTTTTCCTTTTTCATTTAAGTGGATTTGGACACTTGTCAAAGTAATTTGATAAGTGTCATGGCCCTTAGGCAAGCTGGCTTGGTATGGGTGGGTCCTACAACCTCCCAAACTATCCCGAAAAGACTCGATTTTTTACTAAACATAAAAAATTCACCAAAATTCACATGGACCACAAAAAATTACACTGTTTGTTTTAAAATTTCTATTTTAATCTCCTCTATATGATCATAAATTTTTGTCACCAAATTTCATTGATAATTCAGTTTTCAAACTACTTCAATTTGTATGCTAATCTTAAAAATTACGAGAATTTGCAAATGACCTTAGAATTCAAAAATTCTTTCACTAATGGACTCAATGGAATTTTTAAGCTTCAGGGTTTGATATTTTTGGGTCTATCCAGGCACATTTTGGGTTATTCTTGTCTCGACTCAATCTTATTACATAGATTAGTAGCTTACAGCCCGAAATGAATTATTGGTTCTACTAAATTTTTAAATTTTGCCTTTTTCATCATTTTAAAGCCCTTTGAAGTTTCATGACCAATGTCGCTACTTTGGTTCTCATGCAACTAACCTGACAACCCGAGCACACTTCCTAGACATAGTGGCACTATTTACAGAGACTCAACACACGAGCCTTACAGTTCTTCGACTCTTAAGAAAATTTCATTATCGAAATTACCAAAAGCAAAAAGATGTGAATATTGTGCTTTCATATGCTCCTCTGGCTCCTAAGTAGCTTACTCAGTATTATGGTGCCTCCATAGCATTTTAACTAGTGGTATGGATTTATTTCGCAACTACTTTACTCCATGTGCCAAAATCTGCATAGGTTCCTCTTTATAGCTCAAGTCAGGCTATACATCAATGTCTATCATTAGAATCACATGTGAAAAATTCAATATGTACCTTCTGAGCATCGAAACATGGAAAACATCGTGAATTTGTTCTAGCTCAAGTGGCAATACTAGCTTTTAAGCTAGTGGTCTAACCTTTTCAGTAATCTCATAGGGTCCAATAAATCTAGAACTCAGCTTACCTTTTTCCCAAATCTTAATACATTTTTCCACAGAGAAACTTTCAAAAACACTTTTCACTATTATCCCTTCATTTCAAATCAACATATGATTTATGCCTATCAATTATAGCTTTCAGTCTATCTCTAATCACTTTCACTTTCTCTTCTACATCTCTAATCATATCAACACTAGAAATTTTACTCTTCCTAACTTCACTCCAACACAAATGAGTTCTACATCATTTGCCATACAAAGCTTTATAAGGTGTCATTCCTATACTGGACTGATAACTGTTATTGTAAGCAAATTTTGTCAAAGATAGGTACTGATCCTAGCTACCTTTAGACTCAATGGCATAACCTCATAACATATCCTCAATTATTTGTATCATCCTCTCTGATTATCTATCAGTCTGAGGATGAAAAGTTATACTATAGGCCAGTTTAGTGCCTAATGCTTCCTGCAGCTTTTTCCAAAATTTAGAAGTAAAGTGAGGATCTCTGTAAGAGATAATGGTCATTAAAACACCATGAAGTCTGATTATTTCATCCATATATAGTCTAGCTAGCTTCTCTAAAGAATAACCTATCCTAATCAAAATAAAGTGAGCTTTCTTTGTCAATTTATCAACAATCGCCCATACAACATCCCATTTACCTCTTGTCATAGGTAAACCTATTACAAAATCCATGCTCACTTTTTTCCATTTCTATTTTGGTATTTCTATAGGATGCAGCAATCCAGAAAGAACCTAGTGTTTAGCTTTCACCTGTTCACATGTCAAACACCTTGCAATATATTTTTCCATATCTCTTTTCATACTAGGCCACCAATAATGAGACTTTAAGTCTAAATACATCTTTGTGCTCCCAAGATACATAAAATAAGGAGCTTCATATGCCTCCTTCAATATCTGCAACCTCAAGTCATTTGTACTAGGTACACATAACCTGTTCTGATAATATAGACACCCATCTTCTATCAATTCAAACCCTGTGGCCTTCCCCTCTTTAACTTTACTTACCATCTGAACCAACTGTTCATATTTCATCTGAGTCTCTTTAATCTGATGTTGAAAACTAGGTTTCACTTGTAACTTAGCCAACATAGCATTTTTTGGAGTACACTATAGTCTAGCATTCATGGCTTTTGAGTTACCATGAATTTTCTACTCAGAGCAACTGCTACCACATTTGCTTTCCCCAAGTGGTAATTAATCAAACAGTCATAATCTTTTATTAATTCTAGCCACCTTCTTTATCTCAAATTCAATTCCTTCTAAGTAAGGAGGTATTTTAGGCTTTTATGATCTATATAAATATAACATTTTTCACCATATAGGTAATGCCTCCATATTTTCAAAGCAAAAATAATAGCAGCTAGCTCCAAGACATAAGTAAGATAGTTCCTCTCATGCGGCTTTAACTATCTTGAGGCATAAGCTACTACTTTTCCATCCTACATTAATACACATCACAAATCATTTAGTGAGGTAACACTATACACTGTGAAGTCCTTAACTTATTCAGGTTGAATCAGGATAGGAGCTTCTATGAGCATCTTCTTCAGTTTCTCAAAAATTGCTTGACATTTATTATCCCATTCAAATCTCACATTCTTTAATATCAATCTAGTCAAAGGAGTAGCAATGATAGAAAATCCTTTCACAAATCTCTTATAATACCCTACTAAACCCAAAAAAAACTTCTTATCTCTGTCACATTCTTGGGTGGTTCCTATTGTAACACTGCTTTCACTTTACTAGGTTCAACTTTAATCCTTTTATGCTAAAACTATGTGCCCGAGAAAAGTAACTTCATTTAGCTAAAACTCATACTTATTGAGCTTGGCATACAACTATTTCTCCCTCTGAGTCTATAACATAACTCTAAGATGTTGTTCATGTTCTTCCTTATTTTTAGAATACACTAGAATATCATTTATAAACACCACCACAAACTAATCCAAATAAGGTTAAAAAAAAATTATTCGTCAGATCCATAAAAGCTGCTGGTGCATTATAAGCCTAAATGGCATCACTAAGAACTTATAATGCCCGTACTGGGTTCTAAAATTAGTTTTAGTTATATCAGCCTCTCTAATTCTCAATTAGTGATACCCGCATCTCAAATCAATTTTTGAAAATACACCTGTACCTCTTAACTAATAAAAAATATCATCAATTCTAGGCAAAAGGTATTTATTTTTCACAATCATCCTATTTAGCTGCTTGTAATCAATATGCAGTTGGAGCGACCTATCTTTCTTCTTTACAAAAAACACAGGTGCTCCTAAGGAGATACACTGGGTTTGATAAAACCGTTATCTAACAGGTCTTATAGCTATACTTTCAATTCTTTTAATTCAGTAGGTGCCATTCAATAAGGAGCAATGGATATTAGAGCTGTACCAAGATATACCTCAATTTCAAAGTCAAGTTCTCTTTGAGTTGGTAAACCTAGAAACTCATTAGGAAACACATTAGGGAATTCAGAAATAATAGGGATATGTTCAAAATTGAGGCTAGAAACATTCATGTCAATGGCATAAGCTAAATATGTTTCACATATTTTTTAAAGAAGTTTCCATATTGTAATAGCAAAGATAAGATTATTCAAAAGATTTGTCTCACCATCCACTGTCACTGACTGGCCCTTTGTAGTGTGAAGGGAAAATTTCTTATATCTACAATCAATGATGGCTTGATGCTCAGTCAACCAATCCATTCGTAGTATCATATCAAACTCATAAAATGGTAGATCAATCAAATCAGCAGAAAATTGGTACCCTTAAATTAGTAAAGGATATATTTTATACATCATATTCACAATCACACTCTATCTTATAGGATTACTAACTCTGATATCTATATCAACATGTTCAGGCTCTAACTCTCTATTTTGTGCTTATGCAATACATATATATGAATATGTAGAACTAAGGTTAATTAATCCCAAAACTAGAACATCAATTAAATTAAAAGTACTAGTTATGATGTCTAGTGCTACAACCTCTTCTCTAGCTCTCACAACATACTATCTAACTGGAGCACGAGCCTCAGATCTTGCATCCTGGCTAGCACTAGGTTGCTCTCCTCTATTCTGTCTTTTACCCCTATTCTGAGGTGCAACATTAGATGCCTGTGTCTTAGCACCCTCTGACTGTCTCTAAGAACACTCTTTTTTATAATGATCTTTGGCATTATAGTGGAAATGGTTTCCTAGTCTAGCCAGTCTACACAGCCCCTAATGTCTCTTTTGATAGGAATTACAAGTTGGAGGTCCATTTCTATTACCCCCTGTACCAGAAGCACTATCAGTTTGAGGATGCAATTGAGGTCTACCTATATAAGCTTGTCCAGATTACTAAGATTGTGTCTATCCCTACCCCTAATACCCTGACTAATATGGGGCCCTAGGCTAAGAATATGTCTATGACTAACCCTCTCTTCTTTTCTTACCATCCCCTAACACTGCACTGGATTGTCCCATAGTAAAAGGTCTCTTTTTCTAGAAGAAATCTCTCTTCTCTTGCATCATTTCTTCCATATCATATGTAGTCGACACTAGTACTGCAAAATCTTTATCTCTGGGGTTGGCTATCTACATTCTTAGCTCTACATTTAGCCCTATTAAGAATGTCTTGCATTTCTTTTCTTTATTAGGAATGACCTCTTCAGCATGCTTTAATAGCCTGGTAAAATCTTTCTCATACTCTTACACTATCCTTCTTCCCTACTTTAAGTTAAGGAACTCCTTTCTTCTTTTAACCTTATAGGAGTCAAGTATATATTTCTTCCTGAACTCCTTAAGGAAAAATTCCCAAGTCAAGTCTGTAGGTGCTTTTCTCCTCTTGATAGTGTTCCACCAATTGTAAGCTTCTTCCTGAAGAAGATAAGTCGCACACTGATAATTTTCATCTTTTGTACAGTTCAACTACTCTAGAATTCTAAATGTTCTATCTAGCCAGTACTCAGCTCTAGCAACATTATCCCCTTTCCTCCCTAAAAAGTCAACAACTCCTATTTTTTTCAACCTTTTTAAAGGTGTTTTCTATAGAGGAGCTGGTGGTGGAGGTCATACTAGAGCTGGAGGAGGTGAAGGTGGATTAACAGTAGTAGTAGTATGTCTAAGCAAGTTCACTATCTACTACAATAGAGCAGGAGATACTTTTGCCTGCTATTGACTAGGCACATGTAGCTATGGTTGCCGTGCAACATCACTGGGTTCAAGTGCTGATGTATTGCCTACACCCTACATATTTATAAGTGCAAAACTAGCCACTTCCTCTACCCCTTCTTCGGGTACCTTATCAACCATATGCTTACAACAAAAGGAATAACCTATCAGCCTCGTACAACATAATAGTTCTAATGAATTGAAACTTAGACAGTTGCACTCATATACTCTACCTAAGAATATTAAACCTATGCTCTAATACCAGTAAATGTGACACCTCCTATTGGATTCCCAAAGAAACCCAATAAGCAGTACACTTCTCACTAGGTCACCCATTCTGGAATTGCTCTCTCGGTTCATTCATTTAACTTTTACCAAATCCTTAGTATTTGATTCAACTTAACTCCAAAATCTATTATGCCTTTTTCTAGCCTCAACTTAAGGTCATATAAGTCTAATCATACTATAAATAGTCATTCACAGACTTCTCAAATTTTTACTTAATTCTGACAGCATAACTGTTGTTCGAGTGACAAACTAAAATTTTGAACACCAATAAAACACTTCAATAAATACATATCACATATCTTGGACCCTTTTGGTCCCTCAAATATACAACAAACATCATTTTTCTGGCAAACATCAATACAGGCCTCAAGCAATAATTAGATAATCATAAATTAGAGCCTCAGGCTCACATACCATATCATGAAGAAAAGGAAACCATACATTTAAATCAATTTGATAATAAGCTTATTACAAAACACTGTTCATGACATATATGTTTATACAAGCCACCTATACATAGGCTACCCATTCCCACTTAAGTACAATGAGTGCAAAAACTATACAATATATATACATACAACCTTCTACTAGTTATCCTCTAAACTCTGACTACATGTTTCACGAGGTTGTACCTTGCTTATCCTTACCTGCACACCAAAATAGGTACGTTGAGTACATAACATACTCAGTAGTGAACTCAAGCATTTAAATTATGTCAAATGGTTTATTCATGCATAAATAAAGTTATTACTGTATATTCCAGGTTATTATGTCCATAATTTTCTTTCCTCAATCAAATGACCAAAATACCCTTTTTACTCGTACATAGCATATTACCATTTATTTAATCACTCAAAGTCTTGTAAATTATGAATTTAGGCCATTTCCAATAATAATAGTCAAGTAATTGAATTATTAGGTAATAGATGGTATACATGCAAAATTACCAAAATAACCCTAATGATATAAGCTAATGTATCAGTTGGATAATCATATCAAATTATGTATTTTATTAGTTGCCAACATCAAATTCAATTTATGTATTATTTATTTAATTTAATTTACCTGGCCCAACTAGAAAGATGACACAGCCATGCACTGGACCTAGAGGGAATAAAAATAGTGCAATGGTCCACATTTTGGACCCCGACCGTTGCACTGACCTAGTCAAGTCATAGCACCCAAGGTGCAAATAACATGATATAGTCTGTCTAACAGACTAGTATAGTGGCCCTCTAGGACCTTGGTCATTGTACCGGCCCTATTTGAAGATTAGTAATGTGATAATTGGGTCTACCTAGTAAACTGGTCTATCTAATAGACTAGTGCAAAGGCCCTCCCGGACCTATGCCACTGCACTGGCATAATTAAGTAAATGGCATTAAGTGTGCAAGAATAAACAATTGTCTATCCGATAAACTAGTACAATGGCCCCAATGTGGACATAGGCCGCTGTACCGGCCATGCCTAAAAATCAGATAATGTAGCAGCTACTAAAGTCCCTAAGTTGACCGGTCAACCCATTCAGTGGGTGTCTACTCAATTTATGTTTATTTCTTCACAAATTAACTTCTTATAATATTTAGGAGTCAAAAATAGTTAGTTATGAATTTTATTTTACAGTTCAATTTTAACCTAGTTTGGTATAGCCATAATCAAACTGTACCAGATAAATTCCCAACATTATTTTAAGTCCTGTAATTGACCAATATTTAAGGTATATTATGCTTGATTTTATTACATCATCATTTTTCATGTTATTGCCATTTACTGTCTAGTGGCATTTTTGGTTTAGGTAATGGTTAAAACTGGACAATTATAGGTCATTTCATTACTTTTCGATAGCCAATTCTAGGTTTATTTCTTAACATTTTCCAGTGCAGTTTTCAACATTTATCTCATAAAATTCATAGACCTAAAGCCATCCATTTACTAGGCCATTTACAAGGCCAAAATATAGGCACTATTGCTATAAGATTTATTCACAAAGCATAGCCTTTAAAGGCACATCTTTAGGTCAAATTCACTAGTATATTTCATGTTCACTTTGAACCCTCTTTGAGGCCATTTAACTCAAGTTCTTGTTCAAGTATTGACCATTCATTAAAGTTCATTATCATATATCCATATATATCATGATTATTCCATATAAAAGTCCAATTAAAGCCAAGTGAATTTAATCATTTCCAGTTCAATACATCAAGTGTTAAGGCATTCATTCATTCCAAGCAAATTACCAATGGTCACTTACACTTTTCATCATCAATGCTCTTGGATACTATACCATATGGACCTTAATCATGCACTTTCTTAGCATTAATCCTACCTTCAATTTTCCATACATAGTCTAACTAAGAATGTGCATACACCTTTACAAATTTCAAGTCATTAAAGCCATTTAAGCATAGCATATGTCTCGTCCATATTCAAGTTTCCATGTATTCATTCATTACTCAAGCTTAAAACAAACCATACCATTATATCATGTACAAACCATTATACACATACACATATAGACATCTATTCAAGGCTTTAAACATCATTTTCTCATTAAATCAAGCAATGCATATACATATACTACTTGCTAACACTCTTAGGTACTCACACTTCTTAAGCCTAATACCATTATATTGCAATCCTAAAATATTACCAAGACAACCAACGCCATGAATATGCCTCCCTTTGGACCCAAACCTCTTAGCCAATATTGCAAATACACATGATAAGCTAATTTCCCTCGTATATGTTCTTATTTCAATCATCCATTTCTCATTACTCTAAAGGATTTCATTCCCACTTAATGATACCATCCATTAGCATTAGACTAAGAAATCCTAAAACAATTTCCAACCCTTAAAAATCAAATGGCATGAGAGAAATACCCAAGTCCACTTACCTTGATAAAGTGAAACACTTGAAACCTTCAAACCCTAAATTTCTAGCCTTCCATGGTAGTTTCTCCTCCCTTCTTCAAGCCCTTTTGTCCTTTAATTTTCCTCAAAAACCATTCACACACATACTCTTAGATGTTAGTCATCCCAATTGACCATTAACAGCCCAAAAGGACCAAGAAAAATCAAGAAAATGCCATGGAACTCACCTAAGGTACCTTGTTGAATTATTTTTGACTAGTAAACTTTGAAGATTTTTAATTAATTTTAATGATGTCCTTTTCCAAAAATTCTTCTTCCTCTAGCTCTTTGACATCCCAAAATGAATTTAGGTGATGAGAAGTTTCAAAAAAGAATGGAAAAAATGAAGAAAATTGCCATCCACTTCTTATGTGGCATTGATTCTGGGTAGCAAGGAAGAAAATTTTTTCCTTTTTTGTTTAAGTGGATTTGGACATTTGTCAAACCAATTTGACAAGTGTCATGGCCCTTAGGCTAGCAGGCTTGGTACGGATGAGTCCCACAACCTCCTGAACCATCCTGAAATAACTCAATTTTTGGTAGAACTTTAAAAATTCACCATAATTCACACAGACCTCAAAAAGTTATGTTGTTTATTTTGAAATTTATATTTTAATCCCCTCTACTTGCTCATAAATTTTTACAACTAAATTCCTTCGATAGGGCAGTTTTTAGATTGCTTTGATTTGTGTGCCAACCTAAAAAATTATGAGAATTTGCAAATGACCTCGGAATTCAAAAATTCTTTTACCAATGGACTCAGTGGAATTTTTTAGCTTCAAGATATGATATTTTTGGGTCTGTTCGGGCACATTTTGCATCATTCTCAGCCCGACTCAATTTTATCACATATATCAATAGCTTACAGCCCGGAATGAATTATTAGTTTTGCTAAATTTTTAAATTTTTCCTTTTTCATAATTTTAAAGCCCCTTAAAGTTTCAAGACTAGTGCCACTGCCTCAGTTCTTGTGCAAGTGACCCAGCACCCCGGCACACTTCTTAGACTTAGTGGCACTATTCGCGGAGCCTTGATGCATGGCCTTTACATCTTCTCTTCAAATTTGCATAGGATTTTTGTCTATCTGAAGTAGCCTTCAACTTTTTATCTGATGATTTTCACCTTCCCTTCAACTTCATTGACCAAATCTGGTCCCATAAGCTTGTGCTCACTCAACTCGCTCCAATATAAAGGAGTTATGCATCGTCTCCTATACAATGCCTCATAAGGAGCCATACTAAGGCTTACATGGTAACTATTCTTGTAAGTGAACTCCACTAAAGAGATATAATTATCCCAACTACCTTTAAGCTCTATGGCACATGCTCAAAGCATATCCTCAAGCACCTGAATAAGCCTCTCTAACTATCCATTTGTCTATGGATGAAAAATTGTGCTAAAACTAAGCCTAGTCCCTAAAGAATTATCGAGCTTCCTCTAAAATCTTGATGTAAAATGAGGTTCTCTATCTGAAATGATAAAAAAAGGCAATCCACGAAGCCTAACTATCTCATCAACATACAATTTAACTAACTTCTCTAAGGAATAATCTTTTCTTAATGGAATGAAGTGAGCTAACTTGGTCAATTTATTGACCACCACTAAAATAGAATCATGCTTGTTCCTGGTCATTAATAGTCTAATCACAAAATTCATAGTGACTCAATCCCATTCAAAATTACTATAGGATGTAGTAAACTAGAAGGAACTTAATGCTTAGCCTTCACTTGCTGACAAGTGAGACATCTAGTCATATAATTAGCTATGTCTCTCTTTATGCTTAGCCACTAATAGACCATCTTCAAAGCCTAGTACATCTTAGTACTGCCAGGATGTATAGCATATGGTGTATTATGTGCTTCTTGCAAAATTTGTTGTCTTACACCTTCACTGTCTGGTGCACAAAGGTGTTCATGATAATACAAATAACTATTCTCCTAAATCGCAAACTTAGTAGACTTCTCCTCTTGGATCATACTCATGATACTCTGAAGCCTATGATCATCTTTCAGTGAATCCTTTACTAACTACATCAAACATGGCTCGACTTGTAGCTCAGCTAACAAACCAATGTCATTTTATAACTTTAAATTGACATGCATTGCCTTTAAAGCTGACATAAACTTTTTACTCAAGGCATGTGCAACTATATTAGCTTTCCCAGGATGGTAGTTAATATGGCAATCATAATGCTTGATCAACTCTATCCATCTTCTTTGCCTCAAGTTTAACTCTTTCTATGTCAATAGATACTTTAGACTCTTGTGGTCAGTGAAAGCATAACACTTTTCTCCATAAAGATAATGCCTTTATATCTTTAAAGCAAACACAATAGCTATGAGCTTTAAGTCATATGTCAGGTAGTTTTTCTCATGAGATTTTAATTGATGTAAGGCATAATCAACAACTTTGCCATCCGGCATGAGTACACATCCTAACCCATTCAGTGAGGCATTATTATATACGGTGAACTCTTTTCCTGACACTGGCTGAACCAAAATTAGAGCCTCGATCAACAAACTCTTGAGCTTATCAAAACTCTCATGATATCTACTATCCCACTCAAACTTCACATCCTTCCTTAGAAGATGTGTCATAGGGCCTGCTATCAAGGAAAACCCTTTGACAAACCTTCTATAATATCTAGCAAAATCCAAGAAAATCCTGATCTTAGTTGTATTCCTAGGTGGTTTCCACTACATTATAGCCTGAATCTTGCTAGGATTAACCTTTATGCCATTTACTAATGCTATATACCCCAAAAATGACACTTACTATAGCTAAAACTCACACTTGTTGACCTTAGTGTAGAGCTTCTTATTCCTCAAGATTTGTAAAATTGTTCGTAGATGCTTATCATGCTCTTTTCAATCCTTATAATACATAAGAATGCCATCGATAAAGACCACCACAAACAGATCTA
>CANXYI010634820.1:0-11612 GCA_948208565.1 Hura crepitans
AGATTAGACTGAGTTGGCAATTGCATTTAATAAGCAATATGCTAATAATGCCAATGTTGAGATCACTCTAAAAGACCTGGAGCTAATAAAGCAAAGGTCTAATGAGAGTTTTTCTGACTATCTCCAGAGGTAGAGGGAAAAGATCCTAAAGATAAGGAATAAGCCTAAAGACATTGACCAGATAAAAATGTTTATTAGGAATGCCAATAGTTAGATGAATAATGGGCTCATAGCTAATAGCATTACTACATGGGAACAGTTAAAGGATATTGCCATTGACCTCGATGCTGGGTATCAGAATAAGGGTTATAAGAGATCGAATAATAACCCTCCATTTACAAGTGGAAATACTAACAATACCACCAAAACTGCTGAGGTATATATAGTTCAAGTCTGTAGGTATTCAAATCTAGGTAAATCCTTATCATAGTGTTTGAGAAGCTTACTAAAGAAGGGAAACTATAGCCACTTCCACACCAGCCATTTAATAGACCACTACCCCTAAATCATAAGCATAATTAATACTATGCTTATCATTAAAGAATCGGACACCTTACAAACAACTGCAAACTCTTCAGGAAGGCTATTCAGGATCTTATTGATTCAAAATAGATTCTTGATCCAGAAACCTCATCAAGCCCATTGCCAAAACACCACACTACATGCCTCTTTAAATCCAGATTACCTAAAAAGTATGTGCTAAGGGAAATCTATGGGTCCGACCTGGCTATAAAAGTAGGAGTGAGGGTGAATGAATCAATCTTGATGATAGGTTTTTAGGATAGTGAGAGTGATTGTGAGGCTAAGGAGAGCAATAGTTTTTAGGATAAATCCTCTGATGGAGATTTTAAAGAGGGCAAGAAAGAGCTAATACGAGTTGGGGAAGAAATGGTAGAGAGAGTAGAAGAGAATGGTCGGATGCTACCAGAGAAAGTTCCTGAACTCGGAGTAGATAAATAGGATGAGTTATTAAAGCAACTCAAGAAAACTCAAGCCAACATTAGCATCTGGGATTTGTTGATGTCATCTAAAAACCATAGGCAAAAGTGGTTTAAGCCTTGGGTCAAGTCACCATTTCCATGACCACTATACTTGATGAACTTGTAGAAGTAATTAAAATAGGCAATATAGGCCTCATCACATTTTTAGACATAGACTTGCCTTTAGAATGAAGGGAGCATAACCAACCCCTCTTTATCAAAACTAAAATAATTGGGAAGAAAATGGGTTGTGTAATGGTAGATGATGGTTCTCCCCTTTGCATTTGCCCTGCCAAAGATCCTAGCTAGTTTGGGGATCAAGAAAGAAGATTTATTACCTTCTAGCATTACTATAAAGGCCTATGATGACACTAGGAGACAAGCTAAAGGGTTATTCATGATCAAGGTATAAGAGGGACCAATTGTTGATAAGGTTGAGTTCACGATTATCGATATACCTGTTACCTTTTCTTTCATATTAAGAAGGCCTTAGTTATATAAGCTAGGAGGAGTTCCCTCAACTCTCCATCAAATGATTAAGTTCCCACATGAAGCAACATCATTACCATAAAGGCCAAAATTGATCATGCCATCTCCACTTTGGCTATCACCAATCAGCCATTCAATAGATTCCATGTTATAGGAATTTATGAGGATTACATGGACCCAGCTGTGTCCAAATTAATGAAGTAAGTAGATTTCTTTCCAGGAGTTAGTTTAGGGAAGAACTTGCAAGGTATCGTCAAACTATTACAGCCATTCACCCAAAAGGATACCAAGGGGTTAGGCTATGATCCAAGCAAAAAGGGGATCTTGAGATAGGGCAACTCGTTAAAAGATCACCTTGTCAAGCAGAAGGGTATTAAGTATAATGGGACCTCGAAACCTACCATAATAAAAGGGCTCTACAAGCCAGGGTTTGAGATCTTCGCCGATGTTGTGGATTGGGAAACATGACATCTTACTTAGGTTTAGTGGATAGAAGAAGTGTTCCCAAAGCTGCCAGCTACTGAAAAAGTTTACCCTGCTGTCTTGAAGGACATTCCTAAGTTAGCGGATTCTAATTTATTTGTTGACAAATTGTATCTTTGTGACCTCTTTGAGGCAAACAATTATTTTTCTAATAAAGTGAACAATGAACTTGATTACTTGTGTGATCTTTCTCTTGATGGTAATATGCATCCGTATGATCATTACATAAGCATTTTGACATTAATTGCATTAAAACTAATCCTTTTAATCTTGGAACCAATGAACAGCCAAAAAATTTATTAATTGCCCATGATACTACTATCAAAGAAAGAGAAAAATTCAAGAGATTACTAAAGAAATATGAAAGGACTTTTGCCTAAAACTATGACGACATACCGAGGATCGATAGAGAAATTGCAGAACATGCCATACCAATGCACAACCACACTATCCCAGAACAGTAGAAGCTCAGAAGATTGAGACCTGAATAGGTAAAAAAAGTAAAAAAGGAGGTAGTTAAATTGCTTAAGGCTAAGTTCATTGAGGAAATAGTCTTCCCTACTTGGCTTGCCAACATAGTGCTAGTGCCTAAGAAAGATAGAAGGGTCAGAATGTGCATGGATTATCAAGACTTGAAGAAGGCGTGTCCAAAAGATGACTTTCCCCTTCCCCATGTAGATGTGTTAGTTGACAATGCAGTAATGGCTGCTATGCACTCATTCATTGATGGGTTCTCCAGTTATAATCAAATCTTAATGAAATTGATAGATAAGTGCAAGACAGCCTTCATAGTAAAATATGGTATGTATTATTACAAAGTGATGCCTTTCGGGTTAAAGAACGCAGGGGCCACTTTTTAGCGAATGGCCACTAAGCTATTCCATGACATGATGGATAAAGAAGTCAAAGTATATGTTAATGATATGATGGTAAAATCCATAGAAGTTGAAGGACATTTTGAAGCACTAGAAAATTTCTTCTAGAGGCTAGACTAGTTCAATATGAGGCTTAACCCCAAGAAGTGTGTCTTTGGCATCACATCGAGAAAGTTATTGTGGTTCATAGTGAGTAAGAAAGGGATTGAAGTCGACCCAGACAAGGTCAAGGCCATTTTAGATATGCCCACACCACAATCCGAAAAAGAAGTTAGGGGATTTTTGGGCAAAATTTAGTACATCAATAGGTTTATATCTAAACTCACAATGATTTGTGAACCCATATTCAACCTGCTATACAAAGGACAACTGAGGCAATGGAATGATGATTATGAGAAAGCATTCCAATTTATCAAGAAGTAACTAATTCATCCTCCGATTCTAAGACCCTTAAAACCTAGTAGGCCTCTAATCTTATACCTAGTAGTGGAAGTATCCTTAATAGGAGCACTAATTACATAAGAGGATAAAGTCGGGATAGAAAATACAGTCTATTACCTAAGTAAGAAGCTGCTCCCATATGAACAAAAATACATAAAAGTGGAGAAAATATATTTGGGAGTAATCTAGGCATCAAAGAAACTATGGCACTATTTTTAATCTTACATAGTAGAAGTAGTAGCAAGACATGACCTGCTCAGGTATCTACAAATTGCTCCATCCTTGGTAGGAAAGATGGGATGTTAGATATTACTTCTTTAGGAGTTTGACATTTCTTACATTACCAAGAAGACCATTAAAGGCCGAGCTGTAGCTGAATTCTTAGCTCAACACCCAATCGAAGAGAAACAAGAAGAATACAAATTTCCAGATGAACATTTGGGGGCAATATCTAAGAAAGGATGGAAAATGTTTTTCGATGGGGCCGTCAACCAAAAAAAGAGCCCATGCAGGAGCATTAGTCAGTAGTTTAGAAGGTGAACATATATTCTTAGCAAGGAAGCTATAATTTTTAGCTACCAATAACATGGCTGAATATAAGGCAAGCATCTATGGTCTCGAAACTCTGTATTAGCTGGGGGCAAAAGTGGTTGATGTCTATAAAGACTCAATGCTGGTCATCGAATAGGTAAGAAGTGATTGGGAAGTCAAAAATGAGAACTTAAGCAAGTATGTCAGGATTCTCACAGACCTTGTTAAAGGATTTGATTAATGCAACTTTCACCACATCCCTAGAGAACATAACTAAGTTGTGAATGCTCTAGCCAGCTTGATATCGATGTCAAACATTACTAAGAAAGGCTTATCTAGGCTGATGTATTTCAGCAAGATAAGATTTCCCACCTATACTGGCATAGTCAGCTCTACCACTGAACAACTTTAATAGGAACTACTATGGTACCATGATATCCAAGCCTACCTAAAAATAGGATAGTACCCCGAGAATGGAGCTAAAAAAGACAAAAAGGCACTCCAAAAGTTGTCCACTCAGTTTATCTCATTCTAAGGCATGTTGTATAAGAGATAAATGGATGGGATACAGCTTAGATATATATACAAGATGAAGTCCCAAAGAGTACTCAAGGAGGTATATGAGGGAGTATGTGGTCCTCACATGAATGAGAGGAATTTAGCAAAGAAAATCATGAGATTAGGGTATTAATAGTCAACCATGGAACTGGACTATTGTGATTTTGTGAAAAAGTGCCATAAGAACCAAATATACAGGAATTTAAGCCCTTTACTACCTAATGACCTAACTATTTTGTCATCGCCATGGCCCTTCTTAACATGGGGGATCGACATAATTAGAGAAATAAGGTCATTAGCAGCTAGGGGACACAAGTTCATAGTTGTGGCAATCAATTACTTCACAAAATAGGATGAGGCCAAATCTTTCAATAAATTAGGGGTAAGATAGATGGGAAATTTTATTGAAAGAAATATTATCTATAGGTATGAGTTATTGCAACAGATCAACTCAGATAATGGAGTGTAATTTCAAGGAGAGACTAGACAACTTCTACAGAAGTACAGAATCCAACACTATAAGTCCTCTCCATATCATCTACAAGCTAATAGAGTGATAAAAGCTGCTAATAAAAATGTCAAGAAAATTCTATAAAAGATGATAGTCACTTATAAGGATTGGGCAGATATGTTACCATTCACATTATCGGGATACATAACAATGGTCAGGACATCTACCTAAGCTATGCCTTATTCACGAGTGCATGCATGGAGGCGGTGCTGCCAATTAAGGTTGAGATACCTTCATTAAAGGTAGTATTAGAAGCAAACATACCTAAAGTAGAGTGGGCTAAAAGCAGATACGAATAGCTAGTACTAATAGATGAAAAACGGCATAAAGCTCTCTATCACATGCAACTATACCAGAAGAGAATTGCAAGAGCCTACAATAAGAAGGTCAAACCTAAAACCATACGAGAAGGGGATTTGGTGCTCAAACAGGTTAGACCATCACTATCTGATCCTAGGGGAAAGTTTAAGCCTAATTGGGAAGGTCCTTACGTGGTTAAAAAGGTGCTCAAGCATAGGGGCATCAAGATTTCAGATTTGGAGGGCAATGAATTTTTAGAACCAATCAACATAGACAAGTTGAATAAGTATTTCTATTAAATAAAAAAAGAGTTCGCTAAGCTGAAAACACGAATAGGGTGGTTTAGGCAAAAGTTAAGATACCTTGATGAGGTGAAAACCCAACAAAGTATTTCATACAAAAGTTCGGGGATCAGAGAGAAAATATCCAATCAAGAAAACCTTCCAAGGTTGATTGGTAACAACAGTACTATCAATGGAAATTAATAAATTCACCAAGATTAATGGGCTTAGTCTTAAATGTAGTGGGTGACAAAAATGCTTTAGTTTTGATCATTAGTATGCAAATTCCCATTTAAGAAGGGGTCATACAAGTACGTAAATTCTATATACATTGTTTCTTTTTAGAATTAGGAATATTATCTTCAGTCTTCTTTTTCAATGCTAATGATCTATTATCTTTAGCGTCACTTAAAATCCACTCATTATATGATTCATCTAAATTGATGAAATTGATTATATAATCAGGCTCATCCCTCAGGATGGCATGTTGCTTCCATAACTTAGGGAAAGAGTGTAAAAAGTGATGAGTCAAAAGGCCACCATGGAATCCTAAAGGCTCAGTCGGTATTCTTTACACTAAATTAAACTATCGCAAGATGCGCAAATGATTGTAAAAGGTAGCATGTCTAACCCGTTCAGGGGAACATAACCTGTATGATAGGATAGGGTAAAATGGATGATCTTCCACCAAGGACATCTCTATTGCACTGAAGTAGCTGTGTTAAGCCAAGGACGCCTCTAGTTAAGGGAGTCATGCTTTATTATAAGCTCCCTCTCACAATGATTACATGAGCCATATTTTGCCTAAAGCCTTTAGGGTGGAGGGATGATCAACCTCAATTTCTCTTGAAGCCAAATCTTAAGGAGCCGTTTGGTTGGAAAATACATAAAGGACCACCTAAGCAAAAGTTAGGCAGACCTGCTGGTACAAAAATTGTCATAAGCGTACTAGGCAA
Organism: Hura crepitans; assembly: GCA_948208565.1. Taxonomy (NCBI): domain Eukaryota; kingdom Viridiplantae; phylum Streptophyta; class Magnoliopsida; order Malpighiales; family Euphorbiaceae; genus Hura; species Hura crepitans. The sequence continues at coordinate 6,406 of CANXYI010634820.1, forward strand.
AAGCTAGGGTCATAAAAAAATTTATATATACCTGCAAGAGAAGTGGACTCCCAGCTACGAAATCAATGTCTCCTCTTGTTAACGCATTTAAACTATGGATGGTTTCAGCCAAAAAGATTACAAAAGGATTATATCCAGAACATGTTGTAGTAAGAAGGTGAAGGACCCTAAAATCACAACATTCATTGAGAGAAGTAACACTGAGCCAGCTTTCAAGAAGGCATAACAAGATATATTTTGCCCATTCCACTGAGTTGACTGAGATTCCTTAAGCATGGTCTAGGACCACTTACAAAGAAATTAGGCCTACCCTAGGCACTATTTTATGAACCATAGCTAGAGAATAACCTATAGCTAGAACAATGTCCATATGGTAGCAGCCCTTAAAAGAAGGCAAGGCTAAAGGGGCAGTAGGAGTGATGTTGTATTCTAGAATAGTGGCAAACTCTTCTAAAGTTGGACAAATTTCTTGTTAACCAAAGATGAAAATAAGAAACATAAGATCCCAGTGTTGTGCAATAGCCTTTAGGAAATCGAGGTCAATCTGAACTTTCCTCAGAAATCTAAAAGCAGAAAAAAGGGTAAGAATGGGGGAGGCCTAAGAGGCCTTAGATTCTAAGTCCTTAGATAACTCCTGGTAGAAGGAAAACATGATGTAAAGAATAAGATGAAAAAAAATCAATAAAAAAGGGGATTTATAGGCCAAGGTGTTCCATTTCTTCTCCCATTAGGAACAAGAAATCTAAAACATGTGAGGAAGTCCACGCAGACCTAGAAAATGGCATCAGAGTCCGTACAAACTAAGTGATAGAAGTCTACTTTTTCATTATGCCATGTCTATAACCACATTTGTCCAGGGTCTGCCCAGACTAAATTAACTAAGTCCGCCCGAACCATAATGACCATTTTAGGTCCGCACAGACTGAAGCACCATAGGTTCACATAAAAGGCACAAAAGAAAATAAAGCATTCAAGAGCAAATAAAGTCTAAGGATAAGAAGCAAAAGGTTAAATTGAATGAACAAAGTTCAAGAGTATGAAAATAGGAAACAACGAATCCTATCCTTAAAAAAGAAAGGAGGCCTCACATCATGCCTCCATACAATAACTATAAAAAGAAAAAAAAAAAAGCAAAGGGGGGCTACCCCTAATCTATCCATCAAAGTTATCATCTTCTTCTGTGTCTTTATCCTTGAAAGAAATCACTAGCTTCTTAGTAACTTTGTAAGCCCTAATCTTCCTCTGAGCCTTGCCTAAGGTAGCCACCCACCTTGACAGCTCATTCTGCAAGAAAAAGTGAAGGATCAATGTAGCATAGCACATGTACATACATACACATATATGACACGTATAATGTACATACATAAGTAACATATACAATGTACATAACATACACAACATGCATATAATACACATAACATGCACGACATGCACCAAAATCACCATGATAGGAATAGCTGCTTACAACAAGCACCCGAGTCTCATCTATTATAGACCTCCTAAAAGCCTCTACAACTCGAGTAGTCCTTTCCACCAGAACCTTCTTCACTTGATCAGAGAAAAAGAAATATAAGGTACATCCAATAAGAAGATTCTAGTGATGCGAGCTACAAAATCAAGGACCTTACTAGCATCGTATCCTCAGGCTCAAAGACCACAAGCTAACTCTCTTCAATGCGAAGCTTGGCAAAAGAAAGCTCCCCATCAATGTCATAGTGCATATAGCTTAATTCAGGCACATCCATCAGCATCACTACCACCTCACCAGGCAAAGATGTCAAACCAAACAGATGGTCCTGAAGCTCCACAATGAGTAGGTGGGGGTGAGAATTGAGAATTTGGGGAGCTAGGTATAGTCCTTTGTCACTTTCTTGAAGAGGATGGGCCAACCTCAAGGGCAGTAGCAGGCTATAACACCATAAATACAAGTTAGAAAAATGTCACAAAAAAGGAATCATAACACCAGAATCTCTCCTGAGGAGGAAGAGGTCCAAAAGTATAAGGAACCCAGGGAAGCAAGTGAATTGCAGCTCAAGGAGCATAGCCCTCATCACCATCTTCTACTAAGGTGGCCCTAGGGACCCTGACAGTCATCCCTTGCACGAATTCTAAATCATCAATGTACCTCTCAAATAACATGGAATCGGGAGGATTCAAGGGGATAAGATGGACATCGGGACCCAAGCGCCAACTAACCACTCTCTCTTCTAAAAATAAATAGTACATTTTTGGTGTGGTCAGTAGTAGATGATGAAAGGATAAGCCCCCGAATAAAGCACATAGGGGGAGATAACTCATTGATGGGAAAGACCCACCATGCCAGGTTAACCTGTAAAGACCCACCATACAGATCAACCTATACAGGTAAGTGTTAGTCACATGTGAATAAACACTAACATAAATCCTTTTTTGTTGTAGGAAATACTCATGTCTATCCACACACGCAAGCTAAGATATTGGTGATGCTACATCAAAGAGGCTGTGTTCCATGGGTTGAAGGTAGGTCGAACCCACCTATCTATCACTAGATAGCGATAGGGCACATCTAGCTCACAAGGGTGAGCCAACAAATGAAGCTTATAAGCCCACACCTATAGACAACAAGAAATAAGATCACCAATAAAACCTTGAAGAGAAAAAGCACAACTAAAAAGGAGATTTGGACTACTAAGACACCACACACAAAGCCTTACATAAAGCAGTGGCTCTTCTGAGTCCGTACAACCATATTGAGACTCTAGGACATCTATCCCAAGGATGAGTAGCACCAATTCTAGCTCCCTATCTTGTCGACCTCTTTTAAAACTAGGAGAAAACTCCAACTCATGGTGCCATTGGCATTGGCAAACAAGGTGGTGCCAATAAGTATAGCATGAAACAACGGGCATACTGATCCACCTCTAAGTCACTCGAGGGAGACTCCTCCCTCTATCTCTCCTATAGGTTGATGCAATAGATACTGTGAGCCCTATTTTGAGGAACAAATCCCAATAGCTTCTTCACCTCTGATAGTCATAAGGATGGGTATTGATAGCAAGCATAAAAGGCAATGGCACGATCGGTACAAGGTGCTCCGGTAATAAATGCCCAGTCGAAGGGTGTAATCATCATCTCAATAAAAGGTAGATGGAAAGTATGGGTGGTATCCATCCACCTTGCCAGCAGTGCTCGCAAGGTTTGTAGGTCACGACAAAAATCTCCACCCACAAGATAATCATGAAAGGTCTGAAAGTTAGTCCCATGCACCTTATTCTTTACCACCACGAGCATGGTGGAGTACCATTGTTAGGGACCAGATAAGGTACCTCCACACTTCAAACGTGTCTGCAAAAGAAACAAGTCTGAGGTTAACAAAAGTCCACACGGACAAAAATTTCAAAACAAAGGTCCGCTTGAACCATAGAAAAGCAAGCTACACAAGTCTGCATGAACCATAATATTGAAAATGCACAAGTCCACACAGACTATCAACAAAGTTAAAAAGAGTCAACAGCAAGTCTGCATAGACTTCACAAGATGAAGCATCTAGCACTACCACATGATAAGTTTTAAAAACTAAGATAAATCCTAAGTTCACATGGACCAATATTCCTAGAGACTTAAGTCCACACGGATTTGACATGCCCTGGCTCTATTAGTCCCCACGGACTCATCGCACTAGAGAATTCTCAAAATAGGAAAACACAAGGGAACTCAAACAAAATGAACATAAAACACATAAAGGATGAAAAAGCAAACCTGTAGATACACCTTGGAGTAAGCGTGATGCGCCAAATCCACCAAAATTAGAGTTGGGTCACCAAAAGTCACTCTATTGATAGGTGCAGCATTTCTCGTTCTATTAATAGTGACGGAGGGGATGAAACCAACCGGGGTTGGCATGGAGATATCCTTTAGGGGAGGATGAGAGGCTTCAAATTTAGCCTCCGGAGGAAGTAGGATCACTGTGGGTGTTTTTTCACCATTTGAAGAAGATGAATTGGAGGCATTGCCAAGGTAAGAAGCCATGGTTAAGATGTTTGTTTAAGAGAAAAAGAGCAAGGAAAAAGACTGGAAAGGATAGAAATGAGAAATGAAGGAGAAAGGGGACGATTATATCGCTAACATGATAAATCTGCATGGACTACATCTCTGCTAAGTCCGTACGGATGTCATCACTAATAATCCATAAGAGTCGAGCACAAGTCCGCATGGACTCCAATGAAGATAAGTCCATATAGACCAAAAAGATCATCTTACGTCCACACAGACCTTGGGCCACCAAAATCCATAAAAGCCAAAGAGGAGGAGAAATGCCTTCAAAAGGTTAATGTTTACTCTCTTTTTAACAAAACTAACATTTTCACTTCTTTCTTGAAGGGTCAATTCAAAACCTTAATACCTATCAAGGATCAACACCAAAGTTCAATCCATCATCTCAAGGATCAACACCATAGCCTAATCCATCACCTCAAGGATCAACAACAAAGTTTAATCCAAAATCTCAAGGATCAACACTCAAGTTCAATCCATCATCTCAAGGATCAATGCCAAAGTTCAATCCATCATCTCAAGGTTCAACACCAAAGTTTAATCCATCATCTCAAGGATCAAAACAAAAGTTCAATCCATCATCAACACCATAGTCCAATCCATCACCACAAGGATCAATAACAAAGTTCAATCTATCATCTCAAGGATCAACACTAGAGTTCAATCCATCATCTCCGCGTTCAGCTTCATAAGCCAATCCACTATCCTTTTGGGTTCATGCCTCATAAGCTAATCCACAACCAATATTAAAGTCAACACATGCTCAGCAATGGCATAAGCAAAACGAGTTGACAAGTTTTAATACACGCTCAGCAATGGCATAAGCAAAATGAGTTGATAGGTAAGTATCACTAACTTAGATACTTTGCTATGTACTATTGACAAATAGCACACACTAAAGTGGGGGCAACTGTAGACACCTCACCTTGACTTGTGATGATAGCCAGAGATAAACTCTCAAGCCTAGCATAAAGCCATCAAGATAAAGGTCCGCACGAACCTAATAGCCATATCCGTATGGACTAACTATGGGAACAGGTCAGAGCCCAACCTATAAGGATCATAAACCATCATACCAAAGAGCCTAGTTCACACGAATTAGTATAGATAAGTCCGCATGGACTTACTATCAGGAAAAGTACTCCGGATGTAAATACTACCTATTCAGTCTAGGA
>CANXYI010634823.1:0-11154 GCA_948208565.1 Hura crepitans
TATGATTATATTTTAGTTTAATTGGATGTAATGAGATTATTACATATAGTTTGCTATGCATGTATGTTGTGACATTATTGGTGCATAATGTGTTTGACAGTTATGTTTATCACATTATATCATTCTGTAAATGTGTGTCATACAAGTGTTATATGATATTGCATGTAAATGAATGGTATGAGCTTATGAAATGTATAATGGCAATAATAGTACATATTATTTTGATTTCACCACTAAGCAATATACTTAGCATGTTGTTTGTTTTACGATGCATAGGTACAAGAACGTTTTGTACCAGAAACCTTAAAACATCAAGAAAGTTATAGAGAAGGCTTTATTTTTGGTAAAGCTCTTTTTGTAATAGAAGTGATGTATAGAATACACTTAAGTGTAAATGTAAAGGGGATGGACCTAACTTGTAACTATTTTGTAACCAAATTGTAACTTAAGTGTTCTTTTTGGATTTTGACATTAGTATGTCATATAAAACTATGAAATTACATGTTGTGTTGTATGATATCTCTTCCTAAGGTTGAGATATCATATATTATGATTGAGTGTTATTAGAGTGATCAGAGGATCACATTATGATGGAGAATGGGTATGATTGTTTATAGAAGTGTGTTTTCTTATGTAGGTTGCCATTTAAAATTTTGGAATAGTGCTTAATACAGCCGTTATGCTACTAGATTTTTAACATAAGGATTTTTAGTTTTTAAGTGTGCAATATTAGTTGAAAATGTTTTTGAAAACCCGTATTTTCACACATAACTATTTTGAATAAAGAAATAAACATAATTATATGGGTAAAAAGAGTTTAGATATCTCGATATGTGTGCACTCCTTAGTCAGGCTTGATGATTGGCCAGTGTTCAAACTGGGTAAGGAGCATCACATCCATAGTAGGTATAAAATTAGAAAAATTCATATAAATTATACATGAATCAAAAATTGAACATAGCACTTGTACCATATTTTCAAGGCACTTGTAATATCATAGAAAAATAATAGAACTCCAAAAATATGCTTACCTTAGCTTTTGATCTTTCAAAACCCTAACTAAATTTCTCCTCTTTTTCTTTAAAATAAAGCTTTTCTCAAGAAAGAATAAGGAGAATAAGAATCTAAACGCGACAAGGAGCATTTTCAATATAATATTTGGGAGTTTTAGGTTGATTTTTTATGTGTTTAAAGAAAAATAGGGGAGGAAGCTATTCTTGATTATGGCATTAGCCACAATATGTGGGAGGATGAAAAGAACTTGTTAGCATGTGTGGTATGCATATATAAGCTCACCCTTCTATATTATTAACATAGATGGTCACGATTTAATCAAATTCGATCCAACGGTGCACATTTTTCCTTATTTTTCTTTTAATCTTTGAAAGAATTATTCTTAATGTTTATTATCATCAAAAATACTTCTCAAGACACCAAAAATTAGAGAATTTCATAATTAAAGGCCTCTTCGAAGCTCATGCCAAAAAGACAAAGGAAATACACTTAATTTTTCAATCGCATAAACAAGAAATTTAGTAAAAATACTTATCAATGTTAGAAAATTATAATTCCTTCACCATTGGACTCGTTAGAAATTTTGGAGTCAGTCTGGGCATATCCTGACCTTCTTATATCATAGCCCAAACTAAGACCATATTCTAATAGATCTCAGTGTAAAATAATTTTCTAGTTCTATCAAAATTTTTAATTCTTCTATTTTTTGGTCTTATTTTGCCTTTTAAAGTTTCATGTCCAGTACACCCCTATCTATATCAACTTAGTGGGGCCCGTTACTTAATAACCCAATACATAACCTAATAAATACTATTTGTGAAGCCAAGTTTAGGGGTGTTACATTTTTAGCATATTTTAAAACATTCCTTACATACATACTTTCATAAAAAAATATGGATTTTCAAAAATGAATTTACGTAGTGTACTTATTGGTGTCCTCATGCCAAAATTTCAGCAGCTTAATGACTGTACTAGGTATTATCCCAAATAGTAACCTATATAAAAATAACACTTTTAAAGCATTCATACACATATCCACCACTTCTGGGTCCATTTAACTCTCTAAACAACTTAACAACCTTAAACTTAGTATTCAGATGCAATATCAAGTCATACACACTCAATTAAAAGAAATTATACCAATACTAGCTAGCTAAATGATCTTGCTTAATAAAAGTCATACACAACTTTAAAAGTTACAAAATACACTTTTGTAATCACAAATTAGGCCCAATCCCTCAATTACGTAAGAATGCCTCTAAATGTAAATTACATCATATAATTATACCAAAATAAATAAAATACCCTAAAAGTGGCTTTCTCAGTATATCTTTTAGATTGAGTCTTTGACTCTAATCGGCTATCTCTTTAACCTATGCATCGCAAAACAAAATGATGTGCTAAGTGAATGGTTAGTTGTGTATTCAATTTAGCATATGCATGCAGTCAAGCAAATCATGGATATCTTCCATCATAAGTTAATTAACTTATATAATGTTCATAATAATTCATTTCTAGGCATAAATAAGCATTTAAATCATTCATTCTTAAAATAAAACCATAATTAAGCATTCAAGGTCTAAATTCCATCATAAACATAATTTACCATTTGCACTAAATTTCAATTTCATAACATATCCAATACATAATATTTAAAGATGCAAATAATGTATATATAAGTTCTTAGATATGTTTATTTTGTTTATTTAACCATTTATTTCCCATACTAAAAAGACAATTATCCAAAATTAGATAGCGAGACTGACTAGGCCGGGAGGGCATAAACTAGACCCATAGGTCATAACTAGACCCAAAAGTCATAAACTGGATGAAAAGATCATAAAAATGACCTTAGGCTAAATATAGATTATCTGAAGGCTAGTTAGTACTCAAAGGCCAAATTAAGTAACCATGGGTAATTGTATACGACAATTACCACTTAAATTATATTTCACCTTATTAAGTAGCTTTTAACATGCATTATGTCTTAATTCCATTATTTCATGATTTTTCACTCTAATCCCCAAAACATGAGTACACATGTTTACTCATGTTTCCATATAGATTCATAACTTTATATAGATCATTAATGTTAATCCCACTCATTTCTAAGCCATTAGCATGCCTTTACAAAATTAGGCCCTAATCAACTTAGGCGTTAATTTTAGTGTTTACATGCCATAATGTTCACATTTAACCCTTACTATCAATTTTCCATTCATTCAACACAATTTTAATTCAATTATAATTCACATATACACTTATGTAATTATAATCATAATGTCTCCATCAATTCAGCCAACCTATGCAAATTCTCTCATAAGCATTATTTAAATCAATACAAGTCCACATTAATTCTTAAATATGCATAGGACATGACATATTCAAAATATTGTGCTTTAATTCCATACTACTCATTTATAAGGCCATTCAGCCATAACATGGTTTTAAGCTCATTTTTCTACTACATAAATCTAACCTCATGCCTTTATTCATATTCTTCATCATTAAGATTATAATATCCTAGTTCGTACCATACTAGTCATTTAGCCACATCAAAGTTCATAATTAATTACAATATAATAACATAAACACATTTAACATCATTATGTCATATAAATCCTTTATGGCCCAAATTGCCCAAAATATATCCTATTCACACATGTGGCCTTCACATAGACTTAACACATCATTACACATTTATACAATCCCATACCATACTTGGAACACCTTACAAGTAACCAATATGGCATAATCAACTCACACTATTTAACATTCAAGTAAGACTCAATTTTAGCCATTTCAAGAGTATCATCAACATTATTTTTTCTTTAAACAACTTTACATGGTCCTGTAAGCTCAAAATAAGTAATTCCCACTAGTATAGATATTTGTCCTCACCCTGAAGAAACACTACATATACACATTACTCATCATATTACAACATTACACATTTATATACCCATATTTTACCAAAATCAAAATATTTACTCATAATTTAAGAAATGCATGTACAAATATACTTAGCTACATGTTTTAGCCACAACATTAAGTCATAATACTTAACATGTTCTCATTAATTACACATCATTTACATCATTATACACATGCCAAATTCAACTACCAACACAAAAGCAAGCAATTACAACATAAATATTCATTAATTACAACTTGCACACATACACACTCAATTTGAAGCATGCCTTTAGGCTAACATGAATACACTTACCAAATATGCCAAAGTATTTCTTAAGACACCAATTGCATCTTCTCCTTACCCTTGGATCCACTAGCTCTACCTTTCTCTACATACACATAACATATAATGTGTCTGAAACTTAGAAAAATTCTTAAAAAATCATATACACCTCCCTAAAATCAGTCTACCCATAAAAGTTTACTCTTGGGCACCCCAAGAACACTAAAAAAATGATAGAGCTTAAAAATTCTTACTTGAATGAAAATTAGTCACTATTCACCCACTTCTCAAATCTTCAAATCAACCGAATTTTTCTTGATTTTCTTGGTTGAATCTTGATTAAGAGGTCATAGAAGTGTGGTTTGGTGTTTTATTTGGTTGAAATTGAGCTTGGTAAAGGTGGAAAAAGAAAAAATGGAAAAAGAGAAGGAGAGAGAGAGAGGTGTCAAATTGAAGAGGGAGGGGAAGGAAGATGATGGCCTATTCCTATTCAATTTTTTTAACTTAAAGCGTGACCTTTTTATATGGTGTGTTTGGTTGGTTGGATCATTAATCCAATGGTCCATAAAATTCTTCCTTAAAAGCTCTCTTTAAAATCCATCTTTAATTAATTATACATCAAAGTGACCAATTTTATGCCTTAGTAATTCTTAGAAATATATTCCTTAACCCTCACAAAAACATGCATTTTAAAAAGCTTAAAACATTAAAATGAATTTTTATATCTTTGTTGATTCACTAAAAATACTTCTTGATGTTTAAAAATTCTACTTTTAATTCAAATTGACTATTTAGAGTATTTATGTATCAGGTTGTATTGATCCCATAATTTTTTGTGCAAAAATTGAATTATTTTACGGTTCATCTTTGCCTACAACACTACTTATAGGACACTACCATAAAAATCTTTTCTTTCATTTTTAACGATCTTAATGACTTTAGATTGACTCTAAATTTTGCCAGAAATTATTTTATGACTAATACTTCTATTCAGTGTTATTAATGTAACTTGAATTTCAAAAAAATATTCATATCAAGAAGTACTATTCATAAGCCGAGATTTTTAGGGCGTTACATTAGGGGTCCCAATAGGTTCTGATAATGGATAGCAAATAGCAAGCTATTATGGCCCTCACATTTAAAAAGTGCATGTATAAGATTTGGCCTATCTATGTTGGATATATTTAATCAAACCAAAAATACAGTGTTTAAAAAATCCAAGTTATAAAAAAAGCCTAATAGGTTCAACTACTTTTTAGGATGGTTAAACATATTTTGACAAAGAGAGGCCCACATAGTGCATAAATGCAAATTACATGGAAGCTTAGTAGAAGTTACAGTTGGTTATTACATGAGCATTAGTTAGATTGCACAAGTTGTGGTTATCCAAGCATGGTCCCTTCACAAATTAGTCTATCTCATCATAAGCATATGATTTATTGGTTCACCATTTGATACACCTTACAAGGCTTGAATTTGGTGGGTATCATCTCTAACATGCCCCTAAATTGAGTGAAAATGGGCTTATGTTTTGAAATGCTAGCAAGGGTAAAAAAAAAGGACACATAACTTATTTTAATGCTTTAGCATGAAATGAAATTTTGAGAAAGTATAAAATTATTAATTTAAAACTAGAGATTCTATGTTAATTTGAGGTACTTTTGAAGCTTGGTCTCATGATATCCTAGTGGAGACACCATGCTTCGTGTCCACTTTTTTTGAGATCGATCAACTAGAAATGGTCTAAAACTTCACTTAGTTTGTGCCACTAAAAATTTGAGAGATGAAAAGGCTTTTTTAAGGAATCTAAAACTATTTCTAATGATATATTGGAATATAAGTTGGGTACCACAAGGTGGGTAAAATTGCCACCTAAAAGAAGTTGGGAAATACCTTGTAGCGCCATACCAGAGAATGGTCCAAAACCCTACTCTTATTTATACCTCAAATAAAAACGGAATAAACCTTTTAAATTAATATCTTTATCCTTAATCTCACATATGTTTGACATTATAATAAGCACACTCAATCACACAAAAGCCTAGATTTAGAAATTGAAATAACATTATATGCAAACATGTTTTAAATTTTGGGAACTTTGGTTCCCTTATACCATTTTACAAAATATATTTTTGTTATTGGGACTTTTGTTTAAAGAAAATAAAAAACTATTTCTAATAAAGTGACAATTAATTGATAGAAAATAAATTGGTTATTCTCTTTCTTTAATGTATAAAACCTTTTTTCTACCTACTACAACATACATAGAAAATATAGGGAAATATTCTCAAAAAGAAAATAAAATAAAAATGCCTGTTAATTTTCTAAAATGCATTCTAATTAAAGAGGAAATAAAAATTACATGAAAATCCCCTAGATTTTATTCTAACTAGAAAAGGAATAAAAAATTGCATAAAAATTCCTAGATTACATTTATAGATTTTATGTCCTGGGGATAAGGTGGTTTTGTTACGAGTTACCACTTGGCTCTACACTAAGACCACTAATCTTTTACCCAATAAGGTTTTAAAATAATATCTTATTTATGCCCCACTAATGTATATCAATCCTATATCATACAACCATTACATTTAAAAGTATACATGTAACCTTTAAACACAATGAAATTAAAGCACAATAATTGAAATATACATAATAAATCAAGCATAAATATATAAAATATTGTATGTCCATAAAACGTGCTATCTATTTTTTGCTTAATGATTTGAAAATTACCTATAATTCAATATAAATTCATAATAATTGCCCAACTCCCATCTATAGGAGATTGGCCTTGTTAAAATACATTTGTTATGACTTTTATTAATGAAAACAAAAACTATTTTATTAAGAAAACACCAATTTATTATGTATAAAAATCATTATTTTGAAATTTGATTTTATATGTAAAAAAAGTTATTAAACTACTTATCACAACCTAAAAAAAGTAAAATAAAAAAAATTAAAAGGTGCAAAACAAAATCAAATAATCAAAAGACCTAAAATAACTATGTGTTTATGTTGTTAGGTATATGCCAATGGCATATAGTCATTAGCCTTACTCCATGAAAACTACATGATAAGGAAGGAACTTGGTCTGTTTAGACCTATCTCTAGAATGAGGTCACCAGCTAACATCAACTCAAATAACATGATTAGAATAACATGTTGTCTAAAAGATTATATGCACAATTATTCAACATAAAATTTTTGCCCATAAAGGTAAACTTCAATACTATGTATAACATACATTAGCTTTGGGTGCTTCATAAAAATGTATGGACATCAACTATATGTAAATAAAAGACATAAGTCCATATGGATATAGAATACTTATGATAAGAGCCTATGCAAACCTTAAGAAGAGGCACATTAATAACAAATGCAATGGCAAACACTTCATGCAGCATAAAGGCAACTTATATTTATGATAATTACATATTTGATTTTTTATGGTTCTTATCTAATCATGAAACTTTACATCACATCTTACACACTTATGGACTTATGTGATAATTTAAATTAAACATCTATACAGACTAGTAATCTTTGAAAAAGGGGGTTTGTGGTGACTTATGTCTATAAGTGGAATGTACAATTATGATTAAAACATACAGGTTTCATATACATGTAAGAGAAATTGTTATCTCCCTTTTATAATTTATTATGGGGATAAAAGAGGACTACCTTACTTAACTAATTAATGCTTAAAGATCATTCAAACCATAAAAGAAAATGATTCTATATGAGTAAAGTGACCTCGAAACTTACCTTGGTAATAGCAACAAACTACAAGATCAAAGGTAGATTTTTAGAAGAAAAAAATTATTTAGTCTGAGCTATAATACTAGTAGAGGAAATTCTACTTTGGAGTTTAGCACCTTAAACTCATAAAAATTAGGTGTAGATTCTAGAGATTGTTATCTAGATTTTGAGTTTTGAATGATGAAATAGGTAGATAATGAGGGTATTTATAGTGTTTTTTTGGATAGTACTCCTATTCAGAAGGAAGGGAGTTCTAGTAGGATTAGGAATTAGGGTCCAAATAAGATAACTAAAATTCTAAAAGTATTTAATCATAAAGTCTGTGTGGACCTAATCCTGTGGAACCAAATTCCATATGGACTTAGGCTTTAAGATACCTAAGATGGGCTATGGTTATGGACCCTTTAAATCTGAATGGCCTAGTAAGAGTCTGTGCAGACATTAATGTAGTTCAACCATAGGTTGGTTCATGTATACATAGGCTTAAGTTAGTTCATGAAAAGCCTTATAAACCTACGTTTGAGTCTTTTTATCTTGCAACATGGGCCTATCTCTAGCTATTATCATTGGTTCTAAAAGTACGACACTTACAGTTGATCCCTACTTTGGTGTGTGTTGTGGAATGCAAAATAGAATAGTGCATACCAAAGTAATCAAATTAGAAATACTTCCTTAATTTGACCAACAATGTTGAATGTTTTCTAACAGAGTCAGTGTTGGATTAGCTTGTGATGTTGAACCCAACAAGATTTTAGATTTGCTTGTAAGGCTAAACACGAAGAGATTGAATGTAAAGAGGATAGATTGGCTTGTGTGGTTAAACCCTAAATAGTTTTCTAAATTCTAACGATGGGTTAACATAAAGTTAAACCCATAACGAAAATTGAATGTAAAGACAATAGATTGGCATGTGAGGTTGAATACATAAAAGGTATAAAATTAATTACATAAGACAGATTAATTGATTGCTGAATCCTACTTTGTTGTGACTTTTGCATAGTTTGACATGTGAATGTTGATGTTTGTATCCTAATTAGCTCTTAAATTTTAATTTAAGAAGGATAGGCTTGAGTTGAGTTGACTATCTTTTGAAGATTACCATAGTGGACTTGGTTATTTGGTTATGCTTAAAGTAAGTAGCCTATGATGCCTGATAAACTCAGGATTATGAATATATTTCCTAATACATGAATAGTATTTTCTAAGACATGGGTCACACTAATGTGACCGAATGGAAGTATTAATCATAATTAATTTTGGGCAAAATTTGAAGTGAAATCAAAGTCATTAAGGTGATTAAAATGATAGTAAAGATTTTATGGTAGTGTCTCATACATAGTGACCTAGTTTTAGCTGAGTTGTAAAATATTTAGTTTTGCTTAGAAAATTTTGATAGCAATACAACTTAATACTTAAATATTCCAAATAGTCCATTAGCATTGGATTGGAATTTTTAAACACTAGGAAGTATTTTTTTAAAATTGGGCAATGTTGGAAAATATTGATTTAATTAGTTTTTTGAGTTTTTCGAGCACGATTTTCTTGAGGTTTTTAAGATATGATTCAAAAGGCTTTATGTGATTTTTAGAAGTGTTAATTAGGGATTAAAATGAATGAATTAAAAGAAATGGAAAAGGGGAGAAATAATTAGGGCCATTGGATGAGATAAAGATGGAATGTTAACCATTAGATTAAATGGCCTATATAAAAAGGTCAAATAGCTTATTTTAATCTACATTTGAATAGGAGCATCCTCCTCCTCTAACCCCTTAAGATAATGGCACTTCCTTAATCCCTATCCTTTTCTTTCTCATTTCTCCTTTAAATTAACACCCTAAAATCACTTTTAAAAACATTTTGACATGGATTAAGGCTTTATTATAGAAAGAGAATCAAGAAAACAAGCTTAAAATTTGAATGTAAAGGTTTGATGTGAATAGTAATAAATTTTTGATAAAGTGAGTTTTTCATAGGTTTGATATTTTTCTAAGGGTCCTTATGGGTTATATAAGGCATCTATAAAGATTGATGTCATTTTGGTTGAGTATTTGATTTTACATTGATTTTTGAGGGTGAAAGTGGGTTATATATTATAAAGAAATAAGGTTTGAGCAAGTGTAAGGGTAAGAAGAAGGTTTAAAGGACCTAGTTATGTGTAAATAGGCTTAAAGGTAAGTGAATTCACTATAGTATATGATGTATGAGTTAAAATGTGTAATTAATGTTTAATGTTATGTAATAGCATGTAATGATTTATGATGTATTGCAGTTGTTAATTGGTATGTAGTGTGTCTTATATAATGCCTTGATGGAATGATCACATTGCATGTTGGCTAAAATTCTTAAGTGTGAGGATTTGCTTCATATGTGATGAAATGTTGTAAAATAATGCATGGAATTAGTAAAGAGGCAAATTGCTTAATGGCATATATGTAATTAATGTTGGTTATGAGATACCTTAGGTTTAAGGTCATGTTATGTTGGTTCATAGCATGTTTAGATAAATGCAAGTATGTAAGACAAAGTTGAGACATGGTATAGCTATATGGTGTAGTGTTTGAAAAGGCATAATTGATACATATTACTTGAGTTAGCTAGGATGGTTGAAACTTGTGTCTCTTTAAGTAAGTATTAGTGTTGTCTAAATAGTAAGATACATTGGCTTGAATATGATTGTAGATACCTTACCTTTTGGCTTGTGATGATCACTAGAGATAGGCTTTTAAGCAATAGCACAAGCCCTTAGAAAGCAAGTCCACAAAGACTTATATTAGGGTCCGCATGGACATCCCCTACCTAGGTCCGTACTAGCCCAATCAACTCTACCAAGCCCAAGGCCCATGGTTTACCTGGAAAATGTCCAAGTTCATGTCCATGCATACTAACTCAAATATGGTCTAAAACTTGGCCCAAAACCCATAGACTGGCGAGAAATCATTCAACCTAGGTTTGCACGAACTAAGTAGTACAAGTTTTGATGGGTGTCGAATCCACCAAAAATAAATTCCTACTTTCTAAACACAAATAAATTGTAAATAGGGCAAGTAGGGTCTAATCCACAGGGACTGAATTAATTAAATTATTCTAATAACCAAGACAATTAATTCAAATATTTAAATGGGGATTTATGTGATTAAAGATTAAAGCAAGAATTAAAATTAAATAAAGCAGAAAAT
>CANXYI010634961.1:0-11001 GCA_948208565.1 Hura crepitans
AAATAGTCAGAATGTGCATAGACTGACTTGAAAATAGCATACCATAAAGGTAAAAAATTCCAAATGATTCAATAGTGGTGGAACTAGAATTTTTTTGACATCCATTGATATTTAATCAAAATTTCTTAATTACGGAAGTGAATAGTTAACCTAGTCCTCCTTGGAATTTGGGCTTAAGATTTTAAAGGTCATTTAATTGAGAGTCTTGATAATTTTTGGCATGAAAATAATGATTTTTGCAGACCTCTACATTTATTGCACATTTTTAAAGCTTAAAAAGTAAATAGGATTAATTGGGGTTGTTCGATCGCTATATGGCATGATCATGGCCATCCATCATCATAATATAAATAGCATTGTGTGTATATGGGTGCATGGTAGCCAAATGAGCCTATCTCCTCCCCTAAAACTCCCAAAGTCAATGCCATACCCTATTTCTCTCTCTTCCCTTTCTTTGATTAATACATGGAAAATGATCATTGCAATGTCTAGAACCTGATTTTAGCCTTAGTTTTGCAAGAAACAAAGGTAGAAAGGTTTAGCATTTTGAACCCCTAAATCATAACAAACCTTGAATTGAATCCCATTTATTTTTCTAGGTAACCGGAGATACTCTATATCATAGTTCTACTTTTATTTTTAAATTTAGAGTTGTATATATTTTTCTATGAATTTTTCTAATTATTGATGTATTATGGAATTTAAAGAACTTAGAGGGGAATGAGAATCGAGGCAAGAAAAGCTATAGAATTGACCTTAGGATGTCGAATAATATCTTTGTAAGTGTATTCATTAAAATATGTGCCTTTAAGTTTGATTTGTGAAAATTTCGTAATAGACATCAATTAGGGTTTGTATGCTTTTAGGGGTTAAGATAACTATAAGTTGATACTAGGGTATATTTGGGTTTAAAGGGTGTAAATAGACTTATTTGAATGAAAAATAGAGGGAAAATGAGCTAAAAATGAAAGATGGAAAAGTGTGCGTGCAATATGGAATTTAGGGACATAGTTGGAATTTCTAAATTATTGTATAATGGAACGAAATTGTAGTGTAATGACTTGAATTAAGTGATCGTAACATGTACTGGGAATGTGCATTGACAATTGGATAAGATGATAGGAATGTGGAGTATAAAACATGTATGTGTGTGTGATGACACATGTAATGCATTTCGTGTGTAACATATACATTCGTAATGATAATTGATGATATAATAATGTTAGTGATTGATATATGTATGGTAAATGATAGCTAATAATACATATAATAAAGATGGGGACATGAGTATCTTGATGTGGAATGAAAATTGGAAATGGCAATGTGTATAATGAAACCCGTGATATGAGATATGTAATATGATATTGACATGATATGGTTAAGTAAACGTATGATTTAATTTAAGCATAAGATTTCAACTATGAACCATGTGAATAATGAATAATGAGAATGGAAAAAGAATAACCCATATATGTTAGATAATCTATTAGATAGGTTGACTACTTAACTAGGGGATGTATTAACTACTATGACACTTCAGTGTCATTGATATTAATGATCTTGATACTCGATTCCATTTGCTTATTTCATGCGAGTGCAATCGTTAGGAGATCCAACAGAACCACTGCATATATTCTTATGCAAGTGCAACCACTGAGAGTTTAGTAAAACCACTGCACACCTATATATTGGTCATGTTTTTATTATTATTTCATGCAAGTGCAATTACCAAGAGGTACAATAGAACCACTGCATATAATCTTAAGCAGGTGCGGCCATTGGGAGGTTCAATAAGACCACTGCACATCATCTATTGGTGCAGCAGCATAGAGGTCCAAAATATGGGCCACTGCACAACATGATCCTGATATCTAGTACTTAGATATGTGTCTTCTAGATAAGGGCTAGAAAATGTAAATGGTGTAAATGCGAAACAAAGCTATAAAGTAAATAAATGAATAGTTATAGTTTGACAACTTAGTAAACAAAGAATAACTTTGCACTAACACACTAATTAACTTGGTTAATGGATATATGACTTAATAATGGCATGCGAACATGAAAGGAACTAGCTATAATCATACATGGAAACCTAGGACTGGTAAGTGTCACAAAATGAGTTGATTATGCATAAGTTATAGTTAGGTAACAACCTAAATGATTAACTAATAACAATATGGATAAAGAAAGATATGTAAACACTAAATATCATTTTTATCATTAGAATGCATGTGTACCATAACTGCATGTGCATGTGTGTGCATATTTTATTAAATACACCACTAAGTATTATGCTTAGCACATTATGTTTTTCGATGCGTAGGTTGTAGATAAATTCAGTCTCAAGTTCAGCCTTAAAGCAGCAGTGCGGTGTGGATGGCCTCTCATTTAGGTATAGTTTTGTACATCTTTTGTGTGATGTAAATAGAGTTAGTTGGCACACATATATGTGTAAGTAAGGTGTGGGTCTAGTATGGCAATGTATATGTATAGTTTATCAGATACAATGTTCATGTAATTTGAACAGACAAATACCTGTAGTGTATTGTTAATATATGATGTATGATTGATATAATGTGATATTGAGGTTGTAATACCTATTATCATTGTGCACTTTTGGTTAATGATGTTGAAGGGTCAGAAGGACTTAGATGACTGAGTTTGAGTTCAAAAATTTTATAGAAGTGTTATTTTCACATGTTTATTTTGGGACATGTTACTAGACAGTCATTATGCTATCAGATTTTCATTAAAATAGAGTAGTGGGGTCTTATACATTTGTATTCATTACATGGGTTTAATTTTCACATAGGCCCGATGGTCATGATGTAGATGCATATAATAAAGTTTAATGATAACAATGGTAAAGCTAGTCATCATGTTATCTCTTATTTAGACTGATAATAGTTTGGTTAGGAGGTGTCATAATATGCCCCCTCTCATTTAGCTTCGGCTACTAGGTCAGGTGAAAGGTGTCACATTAGGGGATATCAAAGCTCGATTTAGGCATTCCTAGGCTACATATGAGTGCCATAGGGTTTATACACACATACATTGCATAACACTTCATTGCTTGAAGTTAATGTATATTTCTTGATATAGATTGAAGATGAGCAACCAAAGGCCACCTGCTAGTGCTAAGGAGGTAAAAAGCCATGCCCCCATTATAGTCTAGGAGCTAGCTAGCTTAGAAGCACCTATACCTAGTAATGCTTTGTAGCTTACACCTACACAGTCAACACAAGTACAATTAGTGATGATACAGTAAAAGGTCAAGGTGTTCAAACATGTGGTAGCAATTGTTACTCCTCCTCTACCACCAGTACCATAGCAACCACCAGTGCTACAAGCCCTCTAGAAAACCTACATAAAATGTGTGAAGAAGATAGGGGCAATTGACTTTTTGGGCACAAATAGAGATGGCTCAGTTATAGCAAAATATTGGCTTGAGAGAACTGAAAGAATATTAGAGCAACTGAGTTGTACACTTAAAGAAAAGGCTAACTTGTGCTACATCCTTGCCGGAAGAACAAGGATTCTACTGGTGGCAGATAATTCTAGAAAGGAAACTTGTAGTAAATATCACTTGGGAGTTATTTCTCTAAGAGTTTAAGAAGCGATATATCACAAAAGGCTACTTGGAGAAAAAGAAACAATAGTTCTTAGATATAAAGCAGAGGGGTATACCAGTGTCAAAATATAAGAAGGAGTTCACTAGACTTAGCATATATGTAGTAGCTATTCTACCCACAAAGGAGGAGCGATGTAAGAGGTTCAACAAGGGCCATGACATAGATATTTGACTTTAAGTGGTAGTGAACAAGATCTAAGAGTTCTCTGCATTAATTGCTATAGCTTACACTATGTAGTACATTATCAAGGAAAGCCGATAAAACTCTTAGAAGAAAAGGTCATTCACAGTAGGCCAAGCTAGTTTAGCACTAGAACCTAATAAAAAGTAGAAGGGAGGCCCTAGCACATTAATACCATAAAGATTAGCTATAACTTAGAGATTAGGCCCAATAGTGTAATTCAGGCCTTGCCAGCAATAGAGGCCAACCATAAGTGCTTCGATCTCCATAACGTGGAGTGCATTTCCAATGTGTGGGACCTATTGCAGAAGACATAGGGGCATTTGTTAGAGGTCGATCCTAAGAGCTTGTTATAAATGTGGCTCCAAGGGCTATTACCAGAAGGATTACCTACTGCAACCAGATACTAATGATTCTTTTTATCACACCCCCACCTAAAAACTATAAAAATCCGATCAGAGTTGCGACATCCCACTAGGTCACCCATCCTTAAATTTCTCTAGATCATATTCTTTAACACTTATAGGCATTTAAATTATGGATAGATCTTACCTAAATCTTCAGTTTAACCTTTAAACATTATTATTCATGTTATATTAGACATAGAAATTCATTTTCAGTTATTAATCAACCTTACAAAAAATTAGGTAGCATAATGGCTACCCAGGTGATATTTCCAAAATGTAAAATACACTTCTAATAAATACTATAAACACCTACTATCACTTGGACCCTTTGGGTCCTCCAATATCATTATACATATCATAGGCAACACATAAGGCCTCAGGCCCACAATCATAAGAAAATACAAAAATAAAACCATTAAGATAAAAGGCCTTTATACATACAATAGCTTAAAGATTAAAATTATAGAGATTTCTAGACCTTAGTAGCTACTAAGCTAGTTAAAACCATAACTTATAGTATTTACATGAGTGCCCACTAAAAACATAAAAAATACAAAATTATATACCCTTTAGTATCTTTGTTACTACACTGCATAAAACTCGAGGTTAGACTGCTACCTTTTATTACCTATGCACCAGAACACTAATACGTTGAGTATAAAACTCAGTGGTGAATTTGATATAATAAAAACATGCAATGCAAGCATACATAAAAATCACACAGGTCATGAATACCTTATGCATCATATGAAGGCCATGTCATGATAATACTATTATTTTATTTACCGGTGCTATCATTATATTAATCAGTCTAATGCCACTATTTAATTGCTCAAAATTCTCATTATTATAGTATGTCATTATTCATTATTTAATTTATTACATAGACCCGATTGGTTAGGCTACACTTATAAACACTTGATAAAAGGGGAATAAGTACTGTGCAGTGGCCCACATTTTAGATCTCAATCTTTGCATTGACCTAGTGCAGTGGCGCAGTTATTAGAACCTCAGTGGCTGCACCCACCTATGTCATTAAACTAGTAAAGGCCTAGAGGACCAGTATCTCTAGTAGCTGTAAACCCTTAGTTAATAGGTTAACCCTTCCAATAGATGTCTAACTAATGGGCTAACTATTTGTTAATTTTTTTTATTCCATTACTGATCATTTACTTAATTTATTTCTAGATGATTAATATACAGTTATGAATTATTTTTAATAGTCTCTTTTTAGTCGGACAGTTATGGGTCAATTTTATTACAGACAATTATAGGTCCTTTTATGTCCATTTCATGCCATTATCATAAGTCATTTTTCATGTCCATGTCATGTCCCTATTACAAGTCATTTCTGCGTAAGTATTTTTTCATTAGATAGTTATGGGTCCATTTTATTTTTAAAAACACAGTTATAGGTCAATTTCTAATTTCCTTAGGCATTTCCTCATGCCATTTCTAGCCATATTAACATGCCATTCTAAGCCATAAATACTCTCCTTCCACTCAATCCAATAAGGCAACAACATTTTCCTCACATTGCCATTAAAATCAAGTATTGTACATGTACAACTTACATACCAATTTAAGCACATTTTTAGTAAACTTTTAGGCACATTTTAAGGTCATTATTTTCATGTCTCACCAAATAGTCCTCACATTTACATCACTTTTGCCTATCATTAATTACACATTACTAATCCCCATTTTCATACACATTCCATGCCATAAGCATGTCATAAATCTCATGCTCAACATGTTACACAACACACATACCTCACATACCATACCCTACTTATATACCATGTCATTTTACATACCATACCTCTAGGCCATCACTTGTCCATGATCATAAACATGCACATTCTCACATCTAATCACAAATCTACATCATATATCATAATCCTACCATACACACATGCACACATGCCATATTGTAGAGATTATGTATTTTTACTAGGGATGAGAGTGGTTAGTGGAGTTACCACCTGGCCTTTACACCAGGACCTCTGATCTTCTGTGCTAGAAAGGTTTGAAATTTAGATCTTATTTATGCCCTAATATGCCTTCTTTGTATATTGTAATGTTTATCAATCCTATATCAAGTAAGCATGCATTATATTTAAAGAAGTTATGTCACCTTTTTATGTATAAGAAGTAAGTTTACAATTATTTAGAGCATATAACAAAGTACATTATGCATCCAAAAAATGGGTCATTGATTAATTGTTATTCGACCTGACAATTACCTATAATTCTATAGGAATTAGCGGTAATTACCTAACTCCCATCTCTAAGAGATTGGTCTTGTTAAAATACATTTTTCATATGGCTTTTGATTAGAGAAAACTCAAAACTATTTTATTAGAAAAAACCAATTAATTAGATAGCAAACCTTTTGATGTGAAGTTAGGCATTTAGCATGTAAAACAAGTTATTAACTACTTATTACAATCCAAAATAAACAAAGGAATTAAAAGAGTACAAAACTAAAAGAAATAAAAGAAAGAACTTAATTGGTCCCATCTCTACGTTGATAAGTTCATGCGGACTCTATGTAGCTCTGGCTAGTATTCATATAATTAGAACAAAAATAATAGAATAATTATAATATGAAAATAGTCAATTATGCAACATGAAACAAATGACAATGAGGACCTATTCCTATGATCAAAGGGGGGATTACATATAATCACCTCACTTATGATCAATCCTTGGTTATCATAGGTCTATGAAAATAATAAGAATATATATAGTGAAAGGCTTCATATCTTACCCTTGTAAGTTGACTTCAAGCAATAATACATAAGGTAGTCATTTAAGAGAGATTATTTTAAATGTGTGGGCTATTAGGACTTGTAGAGTGATTCCTGGTTAGAGTCCTCTCTTAAACTCATAGAAGGTAGGTTTAAGCTCTTAAAATTGCTCCCCTTTGAGCTTTCCCCCTTTACTCATACCCCAAAGAGGGTATTTGTAGGCTTAGGGTTAAGATATCTCATCCAGAGGTGGTAGAATCCTTTTAGGACTAGGATTTAATGCTTGGATAGGAATCCCAAGCTTCCAAAAGTTTTTATGTTGGCTAAGTCTATGTAAACTTAGGCATGGGTTTTCCCATCAAATACATAGGCTTTGAGCCAGGTTAGTTTTAGTTTATGCGGACATGGTTTTGGCTTGTCCATGCAGATTTTGGGCTTTAGGCTCAACTGGTCTAAGTTGGCTATGGTGTGGACCTTATAGAATCAAGTCCAAGTGAACCTATACCATATTAGTTCATGCAGACTTGGTTTTTAGGTTGTTTGCTTTATTACTTGAGCCTATCTCTGGTTATTATCATAGGCCAAACTTTGGGCATCTACAGTTGCCCCCACTTTAGTGTGTGCTGTGAAATGCTTAAAGCAATAGTGTACATTAAATTACATACCTGAAGTTTTGCTATTTTTTCCTTTTCTTGATCCAGTTTATAGTTATCATGCCTGCATGATACATTTTGTTATCTCGCACCTTTACGATCAAACTTTCATTTGCACTATTTGATGACTTTGTCATTCACACCATTCAATAACTTTATGGTTTGCATCATTCAGTGGCTTCATCATTCGCACTATTTAGTGGCTTTATCATTCGCACCATTTGGTGGCTTTGTCATTCACACCATTTAGTGGCTTTGTAGTTTGCACCATTTGATGGCTTCATCATTTACACCATTCGATAGCTTTGTCATTCACACTATTCGATGGCTTTATGGTTCTCACCATTTGATGCCCTCATGATTTTTTTTGCTTATTGCATATATGGTTAATGTGTGTGGAAGATGCATGATCTCACACAAAAAAATATGTTATCAATTTAGAATAGTGCATGTCTTTTTCATGCAAGGAAAAGTATGATGAATAAGGCATACTTTTCATGCAAAGGAAAAAATAGATAAATGATGCATGCTTTTCATGCAAAGGAAAATAAAGGGATAAATGATGCATGCTTTTCATGCATGGGAAAACATAGATAAATGATGCATGAACAAAGGATGCATGCTTTTCATGCATAGGAAAATCATGATGATACATGCTTTTCATGCTTAAGAAAACATGGATAAATAATGCATGCTTTTCATGCATAGAAAGAATTTGTAGCAAAGGATGCATGCTTTTCATGCAAAGGAAGATATGTAGACAAAGGATGCATGCTTTTCATGCATAGGAAAACATGGAAAATATAAGGATAAATGATACATGCTTTACATGCAATGGAAAACATATGTATAAATGGTGCATGCTTTCATCCATAGGGGGAATGTGTGGATAAATGATGCATGCTTTCATGCACAGGAAAATATGTAGACAAAGAATGCATGCAAAGGAAAATGATATAGATAAATGATGAGGTGATTCTATGAAAGAATAAGTTGATTGGGTGTTATGACATACGTGATAGATCCTAATCTATTCTAGATAAATGAATGTGGCAAGGTATATTTTTTTTACTGAGTGGTGAATGATGAATTTCTAATGAATGTAGTGATGAGTGTGTTTTACTTATTTTCTCCTAAATGAATGAGGAAATCGAGTGAATGCTAAATGTATGTAACATATAACTATGACTTTTGAATGAGTGAATCATCTTTTATGATTTATGAATGGTGAAGGCAGATGAAAGCAAATGTATGTTGAACAATGGATGCATCTTTTGCTATGATGAATGAGTGGTGAAGGTTGATATATTTATAGGCAACATGGGTAATTTTTCCTAAAATGGATGTATGAATGGGTGTGAGTAAGTGTGAGTGGGTATGAACCTATTGTTTATGAGGTAGTGTGATAATGTTTCTAATTTCATGAGTTAGTAGAGGTTTTGTTAATAGGATCATTCTTCTCTCAGACCTATCATAAGAAAAGGTTAGGTTTGAGAAAAGAGTGAAGTTGTGAAGTTGTAGGCTAGGTTGGGGTAGTAAAATGTCTCTTGAGGAAAGAAGTCAAGTTATGGTTATAAAAAGGCTATGAAAGGTTGGTTGAGAGGTAAGTAAACAATGGTGAGGCCGAGGCTTGGGTGAAAGGTCAACTCACCATAGAGAGCATGTGTGGCTAAAAAGTGAATGATTATGAAGGATGAGCATGTACATGTATATGATTGTATAACATGGTACTTTTGTTATTAGCTAGTCCGGAGATTTTCTAACTAAATATTTTCTCTCGACCTCTAATTTTTGCCTAGATTGCCTTTTACAGGTTTTCAATCTAGTGAGGTATGCTCTAACTTTTGCCTAGGTTGCCCTTTATGAGTCTTCAACCTAGTGAGCTTCTTTATTCTTTTGATTTATTTTTATATTATTTTGAATTCAGCTTATCCACATTTGGTTAAGGCTTGGGATATAATTGTGTTGTGTTTGATCAATTAAGTCTAGAATTGCACCTTTTAGGATGGCTTGATGTGTTTTAGAGCTCTTTGCATGGAAGATAGAGTTTTTTTAAATCAATGAATGGCTTATTGTGGGTGCTAACTTTATGCCCCCAGCATTTGGATTTTCTGATTCGAATATCACTCTTTTGACCTTTTTGAGTACTATATTGATGATATCCCTATTATTAGCCAATTTAAAGATTTTCTAGCTAACTATTTTCTCTTGATTTCCCTAAATTTTGACTAGGCTCATACTTTTGATTGATCGACCTAGTGGGAACTAGAAAACTCATTTCTTTTTAAATGAGGGAAACCTTAGTTGAAAAGAGAATGCTAATTTGTTTGAGGCTTAAGGCAAATCTATATGTTACTGTAGGCTTTTAGAGTTTAACACCTTTTGACTTTTTGGATTTTTGTATGGGCAAGAATCAAAAAAAGGTTTGGCTTTTTAGTGTGATTGCCATAAACTTCTAGGCTTTGAAAATGATGATAAAGAATAATTTGATGTTTTAAGTATTAGAGCCTATTGAATTTGGACTTCTTTTAAGATTTGAACAAAAAGGCATTCTTTTGGGTTTAATTGCCCCTAACTTGTTATTTTCTTTCTCTCATCCCACATTCAGGGATATTTCTCATACTTTACAAGGAAAGATCAAGTCTTGAGCTTCAAAATTATATGTAGCAGTGGTGAGCCATCATGTGTTGTGGATTAAGCTAATCATAATTTATTTTTTATTTTTTTATTTTTTTTGAAATCTCTCACCTTACTTTTAAGAGTACCATGTTATACAACGATTGCGATACATAAAGATGCTCAAAATGATGTTATATTAATCTTTAATTATTTCAACATAGAAGAAAGAAAACAACTATAAAAGAAAACAAAGATGGTCTTCACATCTTCATTAGATCCTTCTATAACCTTGATTGGCAGGATCTTGTAGTTGGTTAAGAATTGGTCTACGAGGTGGCAACCGAATGTCAGAAAGAGAGAACCTCGCTTTTCATAGATTTGAGAAATGTTGGTTAAGTTTGGTAATAAGTGATCTTCACGGTAGGGTATCAGCCGTGGTCTATGAGATCTTGGATGGCTTAATGAAGGGCTTTGCAATTGTCAGTTAGGTGGCCAGTCTTTTGATGATAAATATAGTATAGATCATGGTGATGGTTAGGTGGAAGTGCTGAGGAATAGTGTTCTGGTATTAAGGGTTGAAGAAGGTTCTCTTCTTTTAATTCCTTAAGCATTACGGACAAAGACTTATTCAGATAGGGAAGCCTATGGGAAATCTTCCTTGTTTTGGTTCTTTGGTCATTGCTTGCCCTCATGATTGAATTCATGCCTGTCTAGTTCTTCAGAACGCCTTATTATTGGACTTTAAACTTCTCTCGCA